>JALLBA010000437.1:0-18362 GCA_036939675.1 Cyclostephanos invisitatus
TCCTTACTTTTCTTGATAGGGTCATTTTTCAGACCTTTTGAGGTGCTCTAAGGTATGACAGCATAGGGTCACTATAGTGACCCTACGGTCTGACCAACAAGGAGATAGTCAAATACGGGGGCCTTCATCCCATAACTTCGAATACAGAACTTCGATATTAGCTGGTACAGAATCAAAAAGGCTTAAAAGGCGCCGGCGGGCAACTTTTCTACCAGGGTGGCCTTGGTACAAACCTACATACGATGTCATGGGTCCTATCAGAGCCAATTCATCTGTCGGCGGCCGTTAGGAGCAAAGGCGCGCCAAATCAAACTTCCAAAGTCAAGGGCACCGTCATTTTTATAAGAGAGAGATGTTTAACTCTCTCTTGGATATCTTGCGGCTTCCTCCTCGCACTGCCACTCTTCTCAATAAAAGTCCCCCGTCCGTCAAAAAATAATAATAGCATCTTCGAAAACATGGTGCAATACAGCCAGTTGCGGACGGCAACGCTCCGTAGCGTTTTTGCGGGTGCCTATGTCGTAAGTTGCCGAGGCGATGTGCATGCTGTGCAATGCAGGGTGGAATCACATCGCTTGGCGTGGTTTTTGTTTTCGGGTGCGGCGGGGCATGGAGAGAAAAGTATCTGCTGCATATGGTACACCTGCTCTTTTCACTTACAACATCATTGGCGCTAACGAGCGATGCTATCCAAATGAATGTGCCCCCGTGTCTTAACAACTACATCTTCATAATCGAAGAATCTCACCCTCCTCTCTCACCTCTCACATCATCTATTCTCTAGGCGAACTTTGTGGCTGGTATTTTAAACTTTTTAAGCCGTGGCCCACTCTACCTCGAGACTCTAACATCGATCATTGTCATGGCACTCTCCCTGTGTATGCTCACCATAACGGTCCAGCAACCCGAAAAACTCATGATATATTTCGAAACGACGGGGAAGGAATTCTTCTTCACATGGCGTATGAGGACCATCGCCGATGTTATACAAATTATTTTCCTTTTCGCGTGCGGGTTATATGGACAGATCATGGCGATCGTGACCGGGGCATTCCTCTTCCTGTCGTTCACCTTGGCAAAGAAAAGACCTGACATTTTTCGGGCGCTATTTCGTAAATACGCGGGCGATCCGATGGAGCAGGAGGGTGATGGTGGTGACATGTCCTACGAAGAAGCAACGGAGCCTTCGGTTGCAAGGGTTTGAACTTGGAATGATTTAGTATGTGTTGAGGTGATTGCTTGTGCCATGGGACATGGCAGTGTTCGTATTAGGCGTTGTAATTAAAGTTAAGCCGTTAAATTTAAGTTCTTAAAACAACTGCGAAGTCTCAGTTGTGATTAAACTATCGAATCTCTTTTTCTTTAAATGGCAAATCAAATAAAAAGTGTATGCAAAACTACTGACTTTTCTCGACTATGGGGGGCAACAGAAATGAATGCGGGGCATCATCCTTCCTTGAATACCCATCGGCCACTTTTTATGAAAGCTACGGACTTCAACATACTCCGAAATGAGGCAGCGTGACAGTCTGGAATGTCCGTGAATTCTGCGAGTAGATCTCTTGTTGTGGGACCGCCTCCTTTGGATATCATACGGCCGATGTAATTCCTTATGCGTATTAACAAGGCGCTTTCGGAATCTTGCATCATCCCAGAAGATGCTGGTTTGCCGCCGGATGCTATTTGGTGTCGTTTATTTTGAAGGTTTGCAAGCAATGAAATAGAAGATGCCATTGTTTTGCTGCCCCCTCCGAATGGCTTCGTTTCGGCAGAGCCTGTCCACGTTGGGATAAATCTATCTTGATTCCCCGCACTTTCCTTAATTGCTAATGCTGCCCTGGTTGCTTCTTTCCTCGCGTTCTCTTCCATCTCAACTACAGAGAGGGGCTTCTTCTTAAACGACGAGTTCTCGACAAAATCATGATCAAAAACGCCACAGATACCCTTGCTCTTTATCACAGCTTCCAAAGTATTGTTGTTGTCTCCTGGTTCGCCTGATTGCTCATCGCCATTTTCGTGGATTCTTTGTTTGTCAATACCGTTCATTTCAACAACACCTAGACCCTTAGTGATTTCTCCAGTTTCAGTGGTACTGTCATTGGTGTCAGCCTTCAGAGTGAACAAGTCTTTCAGGTCTTTTTGTGAAAACAGTCTTCTTTGTTTGGGATCCTGCAAAACCTGATTGGTGAGAGCGGTCTTAAAAATCTGGCGTTGATAAATCTTCTCCTCGATGGTACCGGCAGTGATCAAACGATAGACAGTAACTTCCCGTGTTTGGCCGAATCGCCAAGCCCTCTCACGGGCTTGAGCATCAGTCTGTGGATTCCAGTCAGGATCGTAGAGAAGCACCCTGTTTGCACCGGTTATATTCAGCCCCACGCCACCTGTCCGTGTTGTCATGAGCATGATGAAGTATGTACTGTCTATATTGAACTTATCCACAAGTGTTTGTCTAGCAGCAATGTTTGTGTTTCCATCTAGCCTTGCATATTTCCAGCTTTGAGTATTTACGTACTGCTCAATAATGCTCAACATTTTTCGCCATTGTGTGAAGATAATGACTTTGTGACCCTGCTTGTTCCACAGTGGAAGAATCTTCGATAGCACTTGAAGCTTCCCTGACCTATCGGCTAAGTTTTCCTGATTGAAAAATTCATCTTCAGAAGACGATGAGCTTTCATCATCAAGCACAAAGTCCCCATTAGGCCCAATTAATAGATCGGGGTGGTTGCATACCTTTCTTAGAACGGTCACGGCTTTCAGCAGCTGCACTGAACCTCTCATTACACCCATCACCTCATCCGATCGCAAATATTCCGTGTAGAGGGATCGCTGTTTTGGAGTCAGCCGACAGAAAAGCACCTGTTCGGTCTTGCCAGGCATTCTGTTAACTTCGGAAACATCTTTCTTCTGTCTCCTTAACAGATATGGATTGATTAAATCCCGCAATACTAATGCACATCTGCAATGGAAATGTAGATATATCAACTTAAGTGCTCAATCAGACCATCATACAAAATAAATGTACCATACGCATCACTTACCGATATGCCAGCTGAACTTGCATCGGAGAGGCGTTAGAATATCCACCTCGCTTGATTGGATCTGCGAACTCGGCTTCGAAGGCAGGAAGTGTGCCCAGTCTTCCGGGGAAGATGAAGTCGAATAGACTCCACAGCTCTCGGAGATCATTTTGGATGGGAGTCCCACTCAACAAGAGTCGATGAGGCGTGCGCAACCTCTTACAAGCGAGGGTTACGTCGGCATCTGGATTGCGAATCTTCTGTCCTTCGTCTAGAACGACGTATGACCAATTATGTTTAGTCCATACATCGGGTGAGCGTCGAATGCCCTCATACGTCGTTACCAATACATAGCCAGTACCACAGAACGAGTGCTCTTCGCATGCATTGTAATCCTCCTCGTCAATTGGCTCGTTGACTCGATGTGCTCTAGCATCTTTCAGCCACTTTTGCAGGTGACGCAACATTCCTTTAGAAATGAGTCGAGGTACCCCATCAGTCTCGCCGGAACGATGGACCATAATACGACGCAATCCCGGGGCCCAAACTTTCAGCTCACGGAGCCAGTGCGATAACATCGTCGCTGGTGCCACGATGAGAACAGAATCGAGGAGGCGACTGCTGGCCATGGCCCCTAAAAATGAGCTCACTTGGACTGTTTTTCCCAAGCCCATCTCATCACCGACTGTGAAGTGAAAAAGTGAAGGCAGGGTGAGGAGAGAGTCGGAATGAAAGTTAGTCAAGATGTTTACCTTCCTCCCCACTTACTCACCCACGCCTCCTGCACCCTGACAGTGAAGCTCCCACATCCACCTCACCCCGATTCGCTGATACGGGAACAAACGATCGTTGATCCACGCTGGAATTTCGAGTCCTCCCTCATACACGATCGCGCCCGGGGGCCTTTCGGAGATGTCTCGCTCGGCCATGTCGCCCATCTCTTCGAGTCCGCGCTCTATCCAATCATCGACTCGATCTTCGTAGTCGAGTTCATCCATATCATCGATGGCGGAAGATGGTTGGATTTTTTTCCCGCCATCATCCGCCTTGTCGTAGTCAAGTTGCGAGCCATCATCGGCCGCTTCTGGTTTGCCAAGTGTAGGAGCTATAGAATGTATTTCATTCTCGTATCCGCCATCGTCTGTCTCCTCATTATCCAAGTCGATGATGGCGGGCCTCGTCCTCTTCCGAAGCGTTCTTCCTCCATTACGCATACGACTGTTTTGCTGACACGTACTTATATGCTTGGCGAGGTATCCGTCCGGTGTATCGTCGTCTATATGATCCACTGTTAGGATCACCTGACAGACGGGACAAAATACCTTGGTATGACCACGTGGCTTGATATCGTGAGATTCTCCTCTTGCGTTCGCACCGTCGATGCCACCGGCCCAGCGAACTCCACCCTTCCGGATTCGTCCATCGCTACCCCCCGAGTCGCTGGGGGCATCGTCTTTCTCCTCCGATTTCTTCTCCTCGTCGGCGCTATCTCCCGCCTTCGATCCAACGTTCGTCGTCTTCAATATTCCGTGCGATTTTCCCCCGGACGTCGTTCCATCGAATTCGACCTCCTCCCCATCGCTGTTGGCGCCTCCGTGTCTTTTCAACCTCCTCCTCTTCCTGTCCTCGCGTCTCCTTCGTGCTTTTTCCTCATCGTATCGCACCTCGTCCATGGTCCTCAGCGGTGACATGCCAATCTCGACCCGCATTTGGCTTTTCATGCTCATCATCGTGTTGCGCTTCTGCAGCGGGCGCTTGCCGCGATGCGTATGTATCTCCGAAAACTGTTCTCCGTTCTTTATTCGATCGAGACGATTCGTCGACGAAATTCCCCCTTCCTCCACACCGCTCGTCTTGGATCCTCCTCCTACCCCCCCCCTCGATGCATACGAGGGGGGGACATCATCGCCGGGGGCATCATCGGGACACGACGTGTACGAATTTCCATAATAATCGTTACGACATGCGTCGTCGTTCGTCTCACGACGCATCGTCGTCGTCCCCCTCCTCCTCCTCCCTCCTCCTCGATCGCCGCGATCGTCCTCCCGAGGAATGAGCGAGTCGTCATCGCCCAGGCCCGCGACGTCCCTCAGGTAGGACAATAATATACGCTCCTTCATCGCGAGGACGTCGATCGTCCGACGTCGTCGTACGTCTCCCTCGTCGTCGTACTTCCCCTCCCCCCCCTCCGTACCGGCGCCCGTCGTCGCCCGCGACGTCGACGATGCGCCTACCGACGCGATCGACGACGACGATGGCATCATCGTCCTTGCATTGCGCAACAGGTCGCGCGTGCGCGATAGCAGCGTGAGGACGTGTGGGACGTTCGCCACCGCACCCAACGACGACGACGACGACGACGACGACGACATGCCGCCGCTCTTCCTCGTGGTCGATTTCGAAATCGAAGACGACATCGGCGCGAGGGACGATAGGTCCGGTAACGTCGGACGATCGTCGCCGCACGGCATCCACGACGAGCGAGACGACGGGGCGCATGCGCCGCCGGAAGCGGCGGCGCGCGCATCGTCGTCGTTCGCGACGATCGACCGGGGCAGCGCGATATGCGGCACGGACGAGCGTCGCGCATCGCGCAATACCGCATCCTCGTACGCGTGAGCGCACGTCGTCGTCGTGCCCATGGACGCCAGGAGGAGGGCCTCGTCGCGGTCCATTATTTTTTTTTTGGGGGGGGGGAGTCGGGCGTGTTTTTTCGCGACGATTTTGGATTGCGATTGATTCGATTCGTCGCCCCCCCCCCCCCACCTAGTACCCCATCCCCCCCCCCGAATTTGCACCGCCTTTGTTAGCGTGGATGGGATGTCGGGGAGGGCGTCTAACAACCCAACCGCGATGCGATGTTAATAATAGGGACGATGCCTTAAAGGATGATAAGCGGACCAGCGCAGCGTCATCGATAACAAAAAATAGTGATTGTGAGTTTGTACCGTATCATAAGTACTATGTACCATATCGTACCCTATCTTCATCTTGTGATAAATAATGGTACCTATCGTATGGTACTTACCATGAATCGGCCCGCCCAAGATCCGTTGCTGCCTTTTAATCTCCTTCACAACTACTACCACTCACAACTGCGATACAATATCTCATACTATCCATTCAACAACGCCCGACCGTCGTTGCACCCCCTTCCCCTCACCCCCCGCCCCCCCGGCCTCTATCCGTCTCCCCAGTCCAGGCCCGCCCTATCACACCAACCAGCGACGAGGGGGATCCGGTTTTTCACTTTTCGATCATCGCACGAAATGCCCCGCGACGACCGCACCCGTAGATCGTCCCGCCACCTCCCCCCCCTCCTCCTCCGCATCGTCGACATGGCACGTGTGTCGCCGCTGCCGTCCACGATCGCAATCATCGCCTCGATGTCGTTGGTCCTGTTGATACTCGCCGCATCCACGCGGATGACGCATGCCGCACGAGATTCGATTAAATCGTCGATTACGTCGTCGTCGTCATCCCCCTACCTCTACGCGGGGGGGGGGGACACGTTCCCCGTCATCGAATACGGCCTCGGCGGGAGCGCGGGGGGGGGGATGGGTGGGCAAGATCATCATCGCCCCCCCAACGAAGGAGGGGGAGGTCGGACGTCATCGTCGTCGTCGTCGGCGAATACGGGCGGCGGCAGGAGGGTGGTGATCGAATTGTACGATCCACGATGCGAGACGTGCGTCGCCTTCGCTCCGAATTACGCCGCCGTCGCCCGGAGGGTACGCGACGTCATGCCCGACGTTGATTTCTACGGCGTTTCCTGTCTCGCCCATCCACAAATATGCATTCGAGCCGGGAGGGGTAGGAGGGATGGGGGTGCCATACCGAGGATCATCGCGTATCCCTCATATCGCGGGACAGATGGCGACGAAGATGACATGATGTCGATCGTCGAGGACGGTGGCATCGACGTGCCCAGGGGCATCGGATCGTCATATCTACTCTCGTCGAGGTTGATTAGGGCGCTGAGCGCGCACGACGGCGCCGGAAGTCGTTCCCCCCACGACGACGGAGACGACAACGACCATCCCTCCTCGGAGGGGGGCATGACGAAAGCGACGAACTCCGTCAAGAGATCGCTGAGGAAGTCCGAAGTTCGCCGCGACGATTCCGACGACAAGGTCGTGAATGACGACCGCCGAGATGAAGATTTACAGGAGGATGAGGAGGAGGAGGAGGAGGAGGAAGAGGAGGAGGAAGAGGAGGAGGAAGAGGAGGAGGAGGTGGTGAAGGAGAAGGAGGATGACAACGTCGAACGACGACCCGACGGGTACCGCATCGGCGACGACGGTCCCTCTCCTTCCAAGTCACGGGAGGATGGAACAATCGACGTCGATGATCGAGGGGGGGAGGAGGATGACGAAGTGGAACGACGGGGATCCACCGAGGTGGCGAAGGGAAATGACGTACTACCCGCCGGAGGCGACGGCGGCGGCGTGGTTGTATCGGTGGGGCCGAAATCAACGGAGGGGAGAAAGCGGATGCGGCCGGAGGAGGGGGAAGACGAGATGCGACCGCCGGTGGTGGTACAGCAGCGTCAGCAGCAACAACAACAGGACGTGCAACAGCGAGAAGAAAAGAAGCAGCAGCAACAACAACAACAACAACAACAACAAAAGCAGCCACAGCAGCAACTCGAAAAAATAAAAATCGTCATCGGGGATGATGCCGGGGAGAAAATATCGGGGATTACCGAAGACCCCTCCCAGGGTACCCACGTTTACGAGAAAGGTCGAGGACGGGTTGAGGACCGAGATTTGGATGCCCAGTCGGTCATCCTGGAACAAACGGATGCATACAGGAACACCAAGGAACACTTCGAGAGGTTAGATATCCAGCATGGCAAGGAGCTCGGGCACCATTTCGAGAAATACAAGGAAACGAGGAACGCCTTCGAGGAGTCGAAGAAGACGCCCGGCGAAGGCGAGGGCGATAGAAACATCCCACGGGGTCAGGCCATCCCGGGAATTCCACCGGAGAAGAATGACGCCGGTCATAGGGTAGATGATGCGGGCGGTCAGCGGGGGACGACGATTGCGCCCGGTCCGGTTCAAGGGAAGGACAGGGGAGGCGAGTTTGTTAGTGGGGGGAAGTACGCGCCCAAGGTCATCGAAACCGATCCATTTCGATCTGAGAAATTTCGTCAATACGTCGCCCGGAGGAAAGAAACGTTGAAACGAAAGGAGAAGATGAAACATCCGATCGATGCGCTTTTGGGGAAAAACGTTGGAGCGAATAATAAGGTGGGCGATGTGACCACCACCACGGCGCGCGTGAAGAACTCGTCCATTAAAAATTACAAGGCCCAGTACAATATTACAGCTGCATCGCGACAGATTAAGGTTCCGGACATTCGCCCTGAAGCTCAACAAAAAACCTTGGGGGAAAAGATATTGAAGAAGATCCCCATAGTGAAGAGGGCATTCAAACGATCAAAGGTGTGCGATGAATCGGGTATGAGCTTCCTTTCGTTTTTCGTGAGCCTAGTCTTACCTTTTTCATCATCTTTATGGTCCCCTAGGGAGAGGAAACATTGATTGACGCCTCGTTGTCCTTCACACGAGGGCTAATATCGGGAGTGTTCAAGACTAATGGAGCTCTAACCTATAAGCAGAAGGCAGCGTTGATTGACTGGCTTGAACTAATGAGCGTTTCTCTTCCTCCTGAGATCGGATTGCATGAGTTGATTGACACGCTTAAACATAACGTTGAAGAGATATCTCAGCGGCATGAGAACCTGAAAGTTTTAATTGATAAGCATCCTCTTCCAGAAAATGAATACAGCATGACTTGCAGGAAGGGAATGAAACCATTCCTATGCGGTTTCTGGAAGTTGCTCCACGTCATGTCTGTTGGATTTGCCGAGCAGGCGGGGGGTCTAGCCTTGCGAGAGTCCAGTCCATCAATACGAGTGTTTTCGGCGAAGGAAGCCGCGGCCGTTGTGCGAGAATACATTGCGTTGTTTTTCCCCTGTGCGGAATGCTCTAAGCGATTTGTTGCAAAATACGACGATTGCAGCTTTCAACGTTGCCATCGTCTCAGTGACGAGACTAATGCTGCAAGCGCAGAAAGTTGGCAGGAATTCCCTCTTTGGCTTTGGGAGGTACACAATGACTTTTCTAGTTTCATTATAAAGGAAGAAGTTGCATCAGATGCCGTTGTGAACACCGAGGCTCGCAGTAAGGCTGACGTGAAAGATTGGGAACGAACTATGAAAGTTCTGTTTCCCCAGATAGACGAATGCAACGCATGCGTTAAGTTAGACGGAACGTGGAACTTGAATGCAGTATACAACCACTTGGAGGATGAGTATTGGACTTTCGGGAATTTTGTACATCCTAAGGTGGATCAATTTTTGGAGTACACTGCCGCTGAACGCAACAGCAGTCAATTCAGATGGATATACTACTTGCTGATAGCGTTATTGATAGTGATTGCTAGATCTACTCTAGCAAAAAAACTCCGTGTGAGGTGGACCGGACAGCACAAGAAAGACGACAAGTTTTCCTTTGACAGATTCCCTCGCAACAAGTACCGGGACTCGTAGGTGAACGTTAGGGACGTATGATGTATTAAATGTACTGTGTAATATTGCAATATTGTTTTCTTTTTAGGTTAAAGAAAGGGACAATTTATCGCGCCTTGCAAATAAACTTCACTTTCAATGCCTCCTTGCACCACCTGAAGGTTTTCAAATCTGTGACACATTCCTATGCTCTAGGGACTTTGGATTCAAGGTTTTGATCCATTTTTCGGCAACACTTTTCGGTGCTCGATGAGGGAAATGCACCGTACGCGAGACCAAGTTGATAGGATTCGAATCGTTACTGTACGCTCGCATGAGTAGCGCTAGTTTCCTTTTTTCGTCGGGGGTCCAATTGTCATGGACGAAATTGGGATTGACCAATGTCGATTGTGCTCGGAGGATAAGCTGCGCGGTACTTCGGTGAGGGAACAAACTTCTACAGGTCTGCAAAGCGGAGTCTCCTTGGAGTAAATACTGTGGACCGTTTGCAGCCAAATACTTGAGTAAAAGTTCGTCGTCGTCAGGTGACCATGGCGGACACCTTGCAGTTGCCGGATTTTGCAAAAACGACCGGAAGTAACTAAAACATCGCCAGGGGGTTTGTCGCTTGAACTTAGAGTAGTGTTTCGTCGCCAATCCATACCAATCAATCGACCGCTCTATATTACCCCCCAATGGCCCTACCATCGACATCATGTAAAGGCATTCTTGCTTAGTAAACTTTGTTTTCGCAATTTTGGAATCGGCAAGAGTAAAGCAGGGCATAAGGCACTCCACCGATGACGGCATCGTCTCATGTTTTTTGATTGCTACCTCTTCAATTGAATTATTTTTCCAATTATTACTCCTCACTTTTTTCCATGCATCCTTAACTTCTTCGGATGTGAACTGAGACTCGACATTTCTCTCAAATACCACAACTGACGATTGTGTCAAATATTTTTCACTACTCCACATTACTGATGGGGTAGACCCATCTTTGTCGACGAAAAATCGCCTCATCCATTTACGGTTGGGATTCTTGTAGCAATTAACCTTACTGCTCCTGGCAGATTCAGGGAAAATATCCGACGCATCAATCTCGTGGACATTACTCGTCTCAGTCTGTAAACCAGCCTCGCCAGACGAGCATTGATTTTGGTCGATGGATTCCCACCCTCTTTTACGTTTCTTTGAAACGGGTCCAGCCGTGTTTTCATTGAACGTGAACGATGGCGTATGGTCGTCATCAGCTAACTCGTACATTGACGCTATGACCATCGAAGCATGACGCCTATTCTGCACCTTCTTTCGTTTAATCTGCTCGAGACGGCGTTGCAACTCCGCTTGTAGAGCGACATTGGACTCTATCGCCGCGGAGATAGCAGAAGGAATCGGGCCATGAACTGACTGTGCACCCTCCTCGGTCATGGAGATCATCGCCATCAAAAGTATAAAAGGAAGAATATCGTGAATATCGAACGTGGATATCGTATCGTACCGCGGAATAAGTACACAGATTCAGAGGAATTACTATCAACCTACCGTATACCTACTCTAGGGGTAATTATACGTACTCGACTCCTATTCACTCCACACGCTGGTTTTTCAGATCTTGGCAACCTTGATCCGTCCACTCACCGTCCACTCACCGTCCACTCAACGATGAATGCTGTACTATGAACCACCCACCATATCCACACCTTGACAGGAACCATGGCAACAATAATTAGTCGGCCTCATAATAGAGTTGATGTTATCCTGGCAATGACGCCACCATTAACAAGCGATGGAACATCGCCTCAACTAGACACTTCACAAACTGGAAACGAGAAGACCATCGCCTCAGAGTCGCTCGATCCCGCCACGACGATCGACGGCGGCGTGGACGGGCAACACCAGTGGGAATTCACTGTCCCAGAAGATGAAATGTCGCAGCATGATGAAGTGATAACGCTAGAATCATTGGGTGTCGCAGCCTTGGCTGTTCGTGGAGGAGACACACTTTGGAATTTATGCGGCGAAACGAGGAGTTATATCTCAGCCCACCTGAACGAACTCATTCAAGCAGATCGACAAAAAAGAGATGAAATTGGAGCAGAGAAATTTAATAACGCGCCTCCCATCGGCTTAGACGTGGAAGGGTCTCATGCATCCTATGCTAATGATGACGGACAAGATGATAGCCAAGCAACGCCAACTGGGCAATTTGTAAGAATACCAACGTCGTCGATTCCCCAACTGTTGTCTACATCGATGAGCTTCTCGGCTGAAGCCAATCAATCGATTCAAAATCATCTAGGTTTCGTGGTAGATGAGACTTCATACCCTGTTATTCGTAGCCGACAAGACTCATTTGCGTTCTCTGTGGACGGAGACGACTCAGTTTTCAAAAAGGTGTTTGGCTCTCCTCAAAAAGTAATCCCTTCACCTCATCCTAATAATTGGACAAATATCGTGAAAAATGTAACACACAGCACAGCACAATCGTTTGGAAAAAGCTCAAATATGATCACTTCGACAGTGGCTTCAGATTCTCCGTTTCAAAACGTAGAGTACACTGCTGAGTCGTCTTATTCTCGGAACAGCATTGCCTCCCCCCCGCAAAATGTCTCAGTCACGGGGAACGGAGAAACACTTTTTGACATGCACCAACTAAGAAGTCTCTCAATCTCATCCTCAATAATTCCTGAAGAAGCTCTTTCAGATCAACAAAAACAAGGAGAGCAAACAAAAGTGTGGGGGGAAAGAGCGACGCAAGGATTGCTTACACTTAATCAGTCTAATCCAAGGCAATCTGATATCCCTGAAGTCTATAGTGCAATAAACTCACTGGAGAGATATAACCCCGGCAGTCTTGACAACAAAGTTATCCTTGCTAAGGCACGTGGGGGATATGGCAGACAGAAGGCATTTCCAGGTGTTCCAATGAAGAGAACCGCTCTGTCATCAGACAACTCCAGCGTAGAATGCTCAGTAAACAGTTTGACAGAATCGAAAAGTAGTTCTGCCGTTTCAACATCAATAGGGTGGGAGTATAACAGAAACTATGGGATGAACGAGTTTGATAAAGCACAGAATATCGGGATTGGCACGATGAATGAGCAAAATAAAGGGCTGGACAGCACCGCTCTACCACTGGAAGGAAGAATGCAAAAATCACTATCATCATGTCATTTGAGTGAAAGTGATATGAATGGTACGTCTGAAAGATTGCAAGAAAAATTGACAGAGAGCAAAAGTAGGAAAGTTGATCGATCTGTCGCAATTAATGATCAGGCATCTTTGACTCGAAACAAAAGACGCAGAGAGAAGAGGGTTGGTGTCTTTCGACCATCATCTGATGCCTATACACCACGGATGGGGCACCGTGCTATCAAATATAAACCCGTTGAAGAACGAGCATCGGTTGAAAAGATTTCATCAACCATGGGTACGATACAGCGTCCCAACTTCAGAGATGCACTCCGCCGCGTGGCAATCATTTTGCACCAGCACATCGTAAAAATTGAATTGCGTTTTAGAACAGGAATACATGGGGTCGATGGGACGGGATTGTTTAAGGCGTCTATGAAGGACGAATTCAACGAAGATAATTTTGCTACGCCACGTTACAAGTGCTCAATAGTAAGAGTGCCCATGGCACGCCCTGGAGTAGTGTATAGCATGAGGAAGATTCGGGTCGTTCACACCACGCCTACTGCGGATGAAATTTATGAGTTTGCTCACCAGCTTTTCAAAAAAGTTCAACTGTCGTCAGAATGTTCGATAGTATGCTTAATATATGTGGAAAAATTGATGGAGGTTGCCAAAGTCCCGTTGGTTGCTGAGACATGGAGGCCAATTTTCCTGTGTGGACTTCTGCTCGCATCCAAGGTATGGCAGGATCTTAGCTCCTGGAATATAGAATTCGCCTCTGTCTATCCTCAGTTTTCGCTAGATGCAATAAATCGCTTGGAACTTTCATTTTTGAAGTTCATCAAGTGGGACTTGTATATTTCGAGCAGGTGAGGAATGGTGTTTTGTAGTAATCATTTACTTGTTTAGCGTTGTTATTGCCTGTTTGTTCAGCTTTTGCCACAGATAACCCCTCACATGCTGTTGCAATTATTTGCAGTCTTTATGCCAAGTATTATTTTGCATTGCGGTCGCTGCTGGAAAAGTCGGGCTTTCGCAACCGTTACAATCAAATGGTTGGAGGCGTTGGCGGGGTTGCGGCATCTGAAGCGTTGAAAGTCTCAAAACGATCAGAAGTTGTAAAGGAGGAGGCACTGCAGCAGCTCAGTCGAAGCCTGCGATGAATCTATCAATTTTAAGCGATGGATCTCAAATGTGAAAATTTTCTCCTTGAAACTCAGGTCCTGCCTATCGTACATGGATTTTTGTTTGCGACTTTTCAACATTCCGATGCTTTGATTAAATAGTGATCCGTAACGATTCTCTAAGTGAAAGTTTTTTTACGAGAAGTTATATTATTATTTAATACTCAAAAATGGTTTGTATCTCTCTCTCTCTCACCGCATTTTGTGACCTCATAGTTGACCTTCTTGTTCCCCTGAGTGACTTTGTTGGCTGCTATGCTTATCTGGCGGTGGCGCGTCTTATCCGGTTGCTACGTCGAGTCCATTATTTAGCAAGCAGCAAATAAATCAGGAAAATGAGGGGATATTATGCAAAGTAATGATTTGAATTCATCCCAGTAGATAATATCTAGATGATGATTGTCAGATCTTATCCAACTCCGAAGCAAAGTATGATAGAATAATTTTGGTTGGTACGCACGATCTGTGAGATCGAGTTCAAATTTATTCCTCTATCGATGTTCATTTTACTTAAAGAATCAGCATACTCTGACTACCTCTAGAAGTCTACTAAACTAGCATGAGTTGTTCGTGTCAATTCATGGCGACAGGCACTAGACGTGTTTCAGTCGCTGGTAAAATAACAAGGACGCTTGAAGATCGTATCTAGTTTATTCAAACAGAGGCTTGGAAAAATTTCCTGGGATCAAGCCGCAGGCTCTCAACATAAAATTCGGTTAACGAAAAAATTGTGGGATGTTTGTTGTCTTCACACATCTGCATCGGGAGACATCTTCAACCTCTTCCTCATTTCGTTGGCCTGGCTCGAGAGTATGTCTAGTGATCTCTTGTTGTCCCCGCCATTGTCAGCACTGCTTGGTTGCAATCCTCCACCCATCATCATGGAATGATGCATCATATTCTGCGGCATGCCCCCTACACCCATACCTCCACTACCTCCCATCATCTGTGCCATCGCTTGTGGAGTCATTCCCATCCCTCCCATGAGAGGGAAACCTGCTTGGTACCCCCCATTCATCATTTGGGCCATCATCTGTTGATGATCCATTCCTCCACCCATCATCATGGGATGGGGCACCATATTATGTGGCATACCCCCCATACCAATGCCCATTGATGCTCCGCCGCCCATACCAATACCCATTACCATAGGTCCACCCATCCCAACTTGTGGCATCATCATACCGTTCGCGCCCATGCCGACGTATCCCATTCGATGCATCGCCATGGCATTACCTGCCTGACCGAGATCACCGTTACCCATGCCCTCTACCCTCTTGCCTTGTCTTCGCAATCCGCCGTTTACACTGGTGGTCGAGGACTTGCGAGGTGGAGGCTTGATTACTGCGCCATCGGGACGGTTATCATGCAAACGGCTCCAGATCTTTGCGAAGAATGCCTTCTGGGAACCGAATTTCATTTTGGCACGGTCCTCGTCATGCGTTATCCTGGCGGCCTCGAGCAACTCGAAGGTTTCCTTGGGTAGCTTGCGACAACGCGACATATGGTTGTGCAGAACATTCAAGGTCTTGGAAGTGTCACTCAATGTTTTGATGGAGCTCGGGAAGAATCTTCCAGAGCCGTACCCGCCAAAGCAATGTCTACACGCGAGTCCTGCGAAACCGGTGGGCAGCCCCTTGCGTTTACCTAAACGATCAGCTTCGGTAAATACACATGGCTGCATTTGACTCAGGAGTAAGTATGAGAATTGTGTGGCGGTGGCTTCGTCCGCCGGGATCACTAGTGGCGGCGCATCTGCAAGTTGATGCTTCTTCTTCTTTTCGCTCCCAGCTATTTCATCCCCCTTCTCTTCATCGACGTTATCCTTCTTGACACTGTCCTTATCTTTACGTTCTGCCAAGTTGTCATCTCTGTCTTCCATATGACAATCAACATCATCTTTAACCTCAGCATCGTCACTTGCCTTCGACTTATCCTCGGCATCTTCTTCGCTTCCGTCGCTGTCAGAAGCTGCGTCGTTTTCGATCCGTGTTCTGGCCTCCTTCGTCTGGTTTTGACTCTCGCTTGTGCTTGGCGGCGGCGGCGCCTTCTTCGCGCTCAACTTGATGCCCTGCAGGGTATCTACGAATCCCATACTCTTGGCACTCTCCACCCAATACTTCTTAGATGTGCCACTGCGCGCGTCATCCTTCTTGAGTCCGATGTACTTCTCTAGGATGTGCGCGGGCACCTTGGGACATGAGTGCAGATGACGCTGGAGGAGGTTCATGGTGGCATTGTAGATGCTGCTCAGCGCCGCGGGGTAGTAGACAGAACCACGCTCCCGGTTCGGGTCGGTATCCACGCTCCCCTCGTGGCAGTGCGGACATCGTATCCCGACCTGCCCCACCTGGATGGGCTTGCGCTTGCCCTTCGAGGGGGTCTGGACGTCGAGGGCGGTGGCGGTAAAGACCTCCACGCAGTTCTTGCGCACAAAGCAGTGCAGGGCGGTAAGCCAGTCCTTATCTTCGTCAAGGGCAAGCGAGGTGGGCTTCGGGAGCTGACGGAATGGACCCTTTGAGGCCTCAATGAGGGCCGGATCGATCGCCTGAGTGTTCGACTTGCGCCTTGCAGCCTGCTCGGCAGACTGGGCCGCAGCCTCGGCAATGCTTTGCATGCCCATGCCTCCCATGCTGCCAGGCAGCTGGGGCATCATGCCAAAGAGCATCATGTTGGCCGGGTTCATCATCATGCTCGGGTCGGCACCGCTTAGCGCGCTCATGTAGGGGTTCATGCTCATGTAGGGGTTCATGCCATGGATCATGGCGGCGGCACCACGTTGACCCACGGGATGATGACCGACCATGCCGGCCTGAGCGCTTTGAATGTTACTGGCGGAGTGCATAGAGTTGTTCAGGGATGAGTTGGCGGGGTCGCGGGACATCGGGCCCGTGGATCCCGCGGACTGCATGGAAGCCCCTCCCCCAAGAAGCGCCGCCCGGACCGACGCAGACATATCCTCCGTGGATCCCCCAAGGCTGTTCCTTTCCCCCCCGCCGACGGCACCCAGGCTGAGCCTTGCGGTGTTCTTCTCGCATACCATCTCGTGGTCCTTCAACTCGACCTTGGAAACGAAGGCCTTGTTCTTGCAAAAGTCGCAGACGAACCAAGGCTTGTTGGCGCCATCGGCGCTCCCCGATGTGGGATCTGAGCCTTCTTTGGACCATCGATTGGTGTTGGTGTTGCTTCCGGAATTGGAGGACATACTATGGCTGCTAGTGTCCAGCAACCTCTGCTTCTCCGGGATCCCGCCCGCGGCCTGAGAGTGGATGGAAGCCCACCGGTCCACGAAGGCCTGCGCAAAGGCGTCGGCAGCAGTACCCGCGTAGTCGGCGAGGTGGGGCATGCCGCCGCCCGCTCCCCCCCCCATCCCCCCGACCGCGCGGCCCGCCCCACCCCCCGCGCCCATCATCTGCTCGGCCTTGATCCCCATGGCCGAGGTGGCGACGGAGGAACGGGTGGCGGCCAGGTGGTTCGCCATCCCCCCCCCCCCGGGGTGGATGGGGGTCCCCACCGCCATGGGATTGAGAGGAACCCCGGGCTGGCCGGAGTTGGGGTCGACGCCGATGGCGTTGGCGGCCGCGGCGGCCTGCTGGGCCATGACGAGGCGTCGTATGGACAGGTCACGTATGCAGGCGTCTAACATGGTTGTGGAGGGCTGCACGCGGCCATCGCCGGCGTGGCCCCCGCCGTTGTGATCGGTGAGGGAATGGTTGGAGCTATTCATGAATATAACGCGTGGGGTTGGGAGGGGGGGGGGGGGGATGGGCGGGGAGGGATGGGGAAGGGGAAGGGGGAGAGGAGCGATGGGATAGATGAACAGGATGGGCTGGCGTCTCGGGCTTGATTCTAGATATTTTTTTTGTGGGTGACATGAAAGAGAAGTCAGATCAGGGCCTGTCCAGAGAATTTTTATTGTGCTGGGCTAGATTCTCTTTAATGGTGGCTATGGGCGTCCCACCTCGTTTTGTCGTTGCACTCTTTTGGACGAAAAACTCTGCACATAGGAACTCAGTATGAATCTTTCTCATCTTCATGCTCGCCACGCCCCCCCTTTCTTCCGTTCGCATCCTATCTTCAGCGAAAGCGAACCGGGATAATCTAGGACGAGAACAGGCAACGCATTTTTTTTGATGCGAGATTCGTAAATTTTCTCATTTTCCAATCGCTCCGATTTCCAACTGAAATGATATTTATTCCTACTCAGTGCCCCTTCATGAATGCATGTTTTTTCCATGAGAGAAGACGGGCGGCGCTCCAACGAATTTTTTTAACGTTTCGCGTGCCTTCTTTGAAGGGAAGAGACACCTTGCTTCCGTAGAAACCAGGGGATAAGCACCAACTATGTTCTCGGATGTGACAGCTAAATCATTCGTGTATGTTAAGCGGTCCCTAAACCGGCCGATACTGAATTCAGCTAGTCAACATGCCTTTAGTCAAAATGCCATAACTCCGTGAATATCGGTCCATACCAAGAAAGTAGCTAGCCTGTGGAACGAG
>JALLBA010000438.1:0-18357 GCA_036939675.1 Cyclostephanos invisitatus
AACCAATATCTTAATCTGGGGCATTTTTGCCATATGGCAAAAAAAAACGATTCCGACTGTACGTACTATTTAATATTACAAGATGTCGGTAGATTGTTCGTATGCACGTACTATGTGCTTATGTACGATACACCAATTTCTTTTATCTTCCCGCCCTTTTGGCCTATCGTACGACGCGGCCACCCCTATCCGTGGACTCCCGCCTAAAAGATAACCGCAGGCCCTGATTTTTTGACGGTAAAGGGGTGCGACGGCCGATCGAGCCTCGATCGCCGGCCACACACAACGTTGGTTGTAGGTTGATCGATTCTGTCTGTGACTATCATTTAGGAGAAGAGTGAGTGAATAGAATAGACTGCTACGTAGTTCGTCTCTAGAGAGCGAGGGAGAGAGGGAGGGAGAGAGGGAGAGAGGGGGAGAGGGAGAGAGGGAGAGTAAACCTTGATCATGCTTCAACTCCAGCGCCGCTTCGCCAGAGCGGCAGTTCGCATCGCCACGATGATGGACCATCGCAGCAACAGCCACAACCATCACCTCGCGGCCGCCGTTCGTCTTCCTGGATCTCCATCATCGTCCTCGATGATCGGAAGGCGGGCAGCCGTTGGGCCAGTGAGTCGATTCGCCTCCGACTCCCGACGACATGACCAGCGACACGAGCAACGGCCCAAGCGCGCGTCGACCGAGATCGGCATCGTCGCCCCCATGACCTCCGCCTCCTACTCCTACTCCTCTCGCCCCCCTCTCAGGGCCGCGTCCGGGAGGCCGGCGGTGAGCGAGGCTCAGCGTCGCTCGGCGCGGCTTGAGTTGGATCGCATGACGACGTCGACGAATCGACTTCTATCCCTACCGCCCCGCCATATCGCGCAAGACGACGTTATCCGGGTCGACGGCGGGACGGGAACGAGAACTACGAAAACTACGACGATGCCGGACCACGCCTCGATCAACGAGGCGAGGGTGGCACTCAGATACTGGAGCCGTCGGTGGTACATGCACTTCCACCCGGGATTCGGCAGGGCCGCCAAGGGCGAGGCAATCGCGATCGCGGACGAGCTACGTTCCAAGAGGTGGGACGTCGATGTCGATGCGAATGCCCATGCCCATGCCCATGCCGATGCCGATGCGAGCGATGATTGCAGTCGTATGCGATCGACCGTCGGGGTAGGTGCAGGGGAAGGGGAGGGAGTGTACCACAACGATGATAACGACAGCTACGATCACGAGGTCGTCCACGTTCCGTGGAGTGACCTCGCGGGGGGGGATTACGGCGCGAGGCAGGCCGAGAGACTCCTCGATTGGGCGATATCCATGGACCTCGTTCGGATGGGCGTATTCGATTCCGAGGCAAGCGTCAACGATTCGATGTCGAGCAGTCCGAATTCGACGTGCGTCAACATCATGGAGACGTATCTCCTACCGACGGCATACGGCGGCGCCGGGGGGGCGTCCTACGGCGCATTGGGCTCGATGGCGTCGTCAACGGACGACGCGATGGACGCGGTCGACTCGTTCGACGACCCTGGTAGGGATCGTCGTCATCTTCGAACGGGGGGGGGGGACGACAATCGCGTCACGCTCGCGAAGCGACGCGGCATCGACTCCGCTCACGTCCGGGCCGTGGCGGACGCTACTCGGGTGATGAAAAAGATGAGACGACTGCACGTCGAATATCCCGAGCACATACATCCCGATTCGTTGAGCGTGAAGGCCGAGTTGAATATCCTGTCGAAGAGGGCGATGCTCCTTGGGGATGGCAGGAGGGGGGATTCGCTCGACCATGCCATTACGGGTGCCAAATCCGGCGGGAGCCTTGACACGGATAGGATCAATATTAGCGACGCCATCGTCGGTAATCCCGGGGAAATGCTCCGTCTGCTGGAACGCCCGAACGGGTCCGCTGACGCAGGTGATGACCAATGCGACGAAGGCGATGTTGAATACCCGTACACGTCACGGGGCTGCATCGAGAAGATGGAGTCGATCCTCGCCGATGCGGAGGCTCAGTATGTCTCCACGATGGACGAATCGATTCGACCGTGCAGCGATTGGTACAATCACGTCCTGGGGGCGTGGGCAAGGAGCGACGACGTTCGCACGGCGTCGCGTCGGACCTTGGAGATACTGCGTGGGATGGAAGAGTACGCCGACGACATTGCCTTAGCCACGGGGGGGAGCGGTGACAACAACGTGAGGAGGACGCAGTACCTCGCGAGCCCTGACACGGTAAGCTACAACATATGCCTGTACTGCCTCGCACGCGGTGGCAATGAAGACCCATCCTCATGTCGGGACGGCGCGAGGGATGTCGAGTCGATGTTTCGCAACTTGGAGGAAAGGCACCGAAGAACGCGCGATCCGAATATACGACCGGACAGTGTGACCTACGGAGTGGTATTGCACGCCCTGGCACGAGCGGGCTTGGCCCGCGAGGCGGAGAAAATACTGGATACCCTCGAAGACGAGCAGCAGCGTCAACGCGAGTATGACGGGACGACGGCGCCGGGAGTACTGGTACCTAGCCTGACGATATACAACACGGTTCTTAACGCATGGGCGAACTGTCGCCGCCGGGATTCGCCCATGCGCGCCGAGTCACTCCTAGAGCGGATGCGGATACTGAGCTCCACGGGTAGGAATCCGGGAGTCGAGCCGGACTCTATCAGCGTGTCCACGGTGATATCGTGCCACGCGAGGAGTAAAACGAGGCGTGGAGCCGAGAGGGGCGAGCGCATGCTCGATGAAGCGATCGACATGTACTCCAGGGGTAATTCGAGAGTAAAACCCGATTCGATCATGTTCAATTGCGCGATCATGGGTGAGAGTGGGAGAATTTGTTGCTTTCGATGAAACGCGGTCGTTTGGATTTCGCCTTTTTTGACATCTATGCATACTCACGACTTCGATTCTCTTTCACGTTTCTAGGATGGACCAATATAAGCGGCATTGAAGCCGAACAGAGGGGGGCTTCGCGGAAAGATATACCCGCCGAAAGGGCAGAGTTAATTCTTAAAAAAATGAAAGATTCGCGGTTGGACATTCAGCCGGGGGCATACACTTATAACCATATTCTCGACTGCGTGAGTTTCTTGCTTCGTAAAATCGTCCTCCCAAAGGCGAAATTTTGATTACACAGCGACTCTCACAGTATCTCCCCCCGAATCAACCAGTGGGCAAAAAGTGAAATCAAAGGATGCGCGGACAGAGCAGTGAAATTATTTCGAGAATTGCGTGATCCAGGTGCGTCGTTTTCTTCGTCCTTTATCGCGCTAATGTTCGTGTTCTGACAGGATTCTGTAATTACTCTACAAAACACAAACGCAATTTAGATGAATTCTCCTTCAACACATTGCTACATTGTTTTTCGAAAGAGAGCGATCAGTGGGCGTCTTATGCCGATGGCATTCTACAGGAAATGAAAGATAAGAAGGTTTTCATCGGCCAAGTTACATATCATGGAATGATGAACATATATGCCAAAAATAGTAGCAAAGATGGTGCTAAAAAAGCAGAAACATTTCTTCGAGGAATGGAGTCAGAAGGGTTGTCTCCAGGTGAAATGTCATACAATATATGCATCGATGCATACGCAAGGCGGGGCGACCACAGGAAAGCTCAGAGTCTCCTCGAAGAGATGATCTCGCTGTCCGACAACGGAAATGTCGAATGTCGGCCGTCGATTCATAGTTTTGCCGCGGTGGTCAATGCACTCGCAAAATCTGGAGATGCAAATGCAGTGGCCCGCGCGGAAGAGGTAGTCCGAAGAGTCGAAGGACTTGACTACGTCACCCCAAATACCATCTTGTACAATAGCCTCATCGACTGCATGGTCAAAAGCAGACGCAAAGATAATTCACTTCAAGCGGAAGACATTCTTCTCAGGATGGAACAGATGCATCGTAGTGGAAATCCAAACGTCCGCCCCAACTCATATGCTTACAGGTATGAAAATTTTGATACGAATATTGTTATTTCTTTTCCCATCGTCTCAGTGGTTTGATTTTTGTGTTCCATTCCCTGAGCCAGCATGGTACTGACGTGCTGTGCACGCAGTAAGGAAAAAGGATCTGCCGAAAGAGCGGAACGAATACTACTGAATATGGAAAGTCTTTTTTCAGAGGGGCTCTCTGATGTCATAGCAAATAGCAGGTGCTATTCTGCTGCAATCACTGCTTGGGCGCGAAGCAATTCTCCTGATGCTGTGGAACGAACATTTGCATTGATTGATCGTATGGAACGGAACGGAAGAGAAGGATCTCCGCATGGCAAACCGAACGCACACTGCTATAATGCATGCATTCATGCGTTAGCCAAGAGCCAACTTCCAGGGAAGGCTAGGAGGTGTCGGGAAGTCTTGAAGCGAATGGCAGCCGCTGTGGAAAATGGCTTTCATGAATCAGCCCCTAGTTATATCACATATTCTACTATTATAAACGCATGTGCGTTTACCAGCGGAGATGAAGATGAGAAGCAAGAGGCATTCGATCTCGCTAGATTTTGCTTTCTGACACTTCTAGAGTCGACAGATGTGGATCCTTGCGCTTCGTCTTTCACAAACTTTTTCCTTGTCATATCCAGGCACCTCAAACATGGAGCGATTCGCGATCAGCTATCGTATGCGGTTTTCATTGAAGGATGCAGGAGAGGGATAATGAACAAACAGACATTGGATAGCTTTCGAAGGGCATCTTCAGTTTCTGATCGGATCTTATCTGAGTACAAAGTTTCCCCCCCAGAATGGCGGAGATGTATCGCTGATGATGGCTACAAATATCATTGAATGGCGACTACTCACCATTTTACATACAAATGGAGGAAAAGAATGAACGCAATGGTGTCTCAGAAAAGATAAAATTTCGATCGTCAAGAGAATGGCTGCGCCGACTTCTTCGTCCATGTTGCTAAAACTTTCGTACATAGAAGGATTGGATTTACTCTCTCGGTGGTACAAGGATAAAAAGGTCTAATGATAACATAGCCTAATTTAATGTTGATAAATGTCTGACATTTTGACCACACTGTTAATACGTCTGTTATTAGTAAAGAAACAAATAATATATTCACTCTTGTTTTTTCAGGCACAATGGGCCAAGTTTCCTCCACCTCCCTGACTCGCCGCGGTTGTGGTCGTCGTTGCCGTGGGCCTCTTTTCCGGCGGTATCATTATCGGCTGGTTATTGCCACCTCCACTATTAGTATGTTGCAATTGCTGATGTTGGGTCGTTTGATGCTGCAAGAAGGCAGTATCCATGTTGTCATGGCCAACATTTGCGTGAGACGGATTGTTAATATTCGGATCAAGGGCGAAGGGGTGATGTTGCTGATGGGGGTGATGCATCATTATCGTTCCCATTGAGGGGGGACCGTGACCACCTTGGGGCTGATAGTATGCAGTAGAAGCGTTAGGTTGTTGACGGTCATGATGGTTTGCATGCGTAAAACTAGTAGCACCTTGATGAGGATATGGCGCATGCTGTAGGACAGCAGTAGCACCCACTGCATTAGCATAATGTGATAGCGACTGGTTCAATTCGTACAAAGTAACGTTGTTTTGCATTGGGATGCAATTGTTGTTGAGCTGAGGATTTATTGACATGATGACAGGTGCTGGCCTGGACATGACGCTAGCATGAAGTGGTTGGTGCGGCGGAAGTGGTTGGTCCATCATTGTCAGGTTGCCACCATGTGACATTGGAGGAAGATGGTATCCTGCTTCCCCTGCTCCCCCAATTCCATCGGATTGTGTCGATTCCGTTAAAACCATTCCAGGCACTTGCGTTTGAACTTGCTCTTGGTTTTGAGCAGCCCCGTGGGGCTGAATCTCATTGCTGACATTGCCACCTCCTTCGTCTGATGTCTCAGATGCAGGGAATTGATACGTGTCATTTTGGGAAGGCTGCATTGCCACCGACAAGTGTTGATGTTGATGTTGGTGCTTCTGCTGCTGGAATGATGGAGGCAAAGAATCCGTCGATAATTGATGATTATAGCCATTAGAATGAATGACACTCTGCTGCTGCTGCCCGGGATGGTGCATCGCTGGAGCAGGAAGAGGAGGAGGATATCCGACAGGGCCACTGTTGTTGCTGCTGCTCCAGAGAGATGTGGAGGGAGCAGCCGCCATACTCGAAGAGTGGTGATGGAAGTTGTTTACCATTGGGGTGGCGACGGCGGCAGGTGGGACGACATGATGATATTGATGCCCAGCAGTGGCGGAGGCTGGATGATATCGAGACGCAGACATTTGCATCACAGCATCTTGAGGAGATACCATCATAGGCACCATCATCATGACCTAGCAAAATTAAGGATTATCCAAAAGAGGGCGAAAGGAGCAAGGGGGTCAAAATAAATATGGCGACTGCGAGAATGTTTTTGTCTCCATATATAAAAACAAGTGACAGCGAGGGTTCCTTTCAAACCCGACGGGGTAGAGGGGGGGACACAAAACCTTGGGCACCGACCTTCTCTGAAGGCTGCATATGAGACATCATCATATGCTGCTGTGACGGATATCCCCTCCCATATCCTCCCTCAATTCCCATCCCCCCAATACTCGCTCCACCCATCCCCACGGCCTTGTAGTGCGCGACGACCTTCCTCAGCCCCTCGAAGTCTTTCCTCAATTCGCAGTGCCTGTTCCTGATGTTGCGAAGCTCCTCGTTGCGAACGCGTCTCAGCTGTCGCAATTTCTTGAGCTGCACGATGGTGCGCGCGATCAGGTCAATCCGATTGTTCGACGCCGCGGCCGACGACGACGGGACGTTGGCCACGGAAGAGGGGGGAGGGATGCCCTTATTGTGGTTGACGCCATCGTCGATGGTATTGTTTTCGATCGACTTCATTTTTTTTGTCGCTTTCTCCTCGTTCGGCGATTGACCGTTGCACTGTGCGCCGAAGGATGAGGGGGATAATAAGGAGTAAGAAAATATTGCATGAGATGCCGAGAGAGACACAAAAAATGTTCCAAGTCTGAGTCTCTCGATATTTCTCGGGGACGAGATGACATTGCCATCGCTTTGTCATGGATTAACGCAGGGCACGCTACGACAGATGCTACATAATCGTCCATCGCTTTTTCACATTTGCCTTTCCATTATGACATCGTCGAAATCCTCACCTCGCCAGCGATTTCATCGGCGTTGGAGGAGGGAGGGGCGACGACGGCTCCCATCCCCCCTCCCATCTTCGTCATCCCACCACTAACGCCCCCCCCCCCCAAATATGGACTCTTGTCCATTACGCTCATCATGATCATCATCTCAACGTCGTCGTCGTCGTCTCCCCCCCCCCCGTCCCCGGGGCCGTGCTCCTTCCAACGCCTGACCTTCCTCGTGTAGCTGTAGGCCAGGGCCATAGCCTCCTCCTCCGCGAGATCGGTGGCGTCAATGTCGCGCACTAGGTCGGACAGCGCCGCGAGCTGGCTGTTGGTATCGAGTCGTCGCTTACGCTCGCGCGATCGCTTGCGCTCCACCCTCGTCTGCCTCGCGTCGTCCTTGTCGTCGTCGTCATCATCGCCGTCGTCGACGCCATCTGGCGTCGTCGCGGCCCCAGAGGAATGGGAGGCCGCAGCGCATTCCACTCCCCCGAATGAGTCGAGCGATCGCCTCCCCTCCCGCCCCCGACGACATTTGGCGGGAAATGACGAGGCCGAGGAGGAGGCGGCGGCGGCGGCGGCGACGGCTGCGGCGCTCGCGACAGCATCGACGTCCGCATCGCCTTCGCGGACTTCGTCAGCATCGTTTTCATTTTCGTTTCCGTTGACAGAGGCGCCGATGACGTCGTCGCCGAAGACTGAATGGTCGAGGACTCCCATCCAGTCGTAATCATTCACGTCGATGAAGTGGTGATGCTGCTGCCGCTGCTGCTGGTGCCGCGGCTGCACATGATTCTCTTGATGTTGTTGCTTCTGCTGAAGCTGCTCGTGCGGATGCGTCCCCTCCTCGTGTAGGTGGGGGGAGGACCGACCCCGAGTGTCCTGCGGTGGGCTGGGCGGCGACATTGTTGTCAGTGTTGATAGGAGCGTCGGATTGATATGAAGTTGGCACTGCCGACACAACGACCGACACTTCAAATCTCTCCATCTTCCTTTCCTCTCTCTTTTTTTTCGTGTCTCTCGCGCGCCTCTTGGTCTCTTTCATCACCTGATTTTGGAATCAGTACATACACTTCCACGTGTTCTTGTCTTCACAAACAGAATATGGAGAAAGCCAGACAACAGTTGCCTTGTTTTTTGTTTTGCTTCAGCATCATCTCTTAGGGTGCTGGCAGTTAAAAAGTGATGAGAGGCTCTAGAGACAGCCCATTCTGTTAATATTAAATTTCTCGCTTGAGAGTGAGTCTCTGCATTTGTTTCCTATTTTCTCAACAATCCAAACATTTCGCTACATCATCACCGAACATGTCAACAACACCACCAAAGATCCTCCGGTCAACGGCATCTCGAAAGACCTCAGGTTGTACTGCCACGGACACTGATGCCTGCCTTCTCTGTTCTTCCTCAAATTTAACCTCCAACTTTTTGTCCGCACGATCAGCAAAAAGCGAAGGATGAATCATCATGGTGTCTGCAATCTCCAATTCTTTTCGGAGTGGTACACACAGGTCTTGATATATGTTCCAGACGTCCCCCTTTGTCAACATATTCTTTCCCATCATCATCACTGGTCCATCAGTGCTCCATGGCACCTTTGTCCAGTCTACACCTGACGCATCTTTGACATACGTACCAACAAGATAGTGAAGCATATCAAACTCCTCCAATAATTTTGAAATACTTGAAGGTACATAAAGCATGTTGATAGGCTGATCGTAGCTGGGATCTAGGACGAACTGCCACCCTTTTCACTTATCGCCTGCCAACGTCATTAGAGAAGCAGATTTCTCGGATTTGACCTCACTTCTCATCTTCATGAGAAATGAAGGGTGGCGTACTACTGCAGGTACACTTTCAGCGACAGATTTTACGGATAGGTTTATAAGGTCGTCACAAATTTTGACGCGATCCCATTCCAGTCCTTTTGTGGAGTGTACTGTTGTTCTGGCGATGTGATTGGAATCCAAGGGTGAGTTAGGATCTTGTGAAAAATCTTGATCATACAAGCGCTGACGAAACTCACAGAATAACATCTGCGTCCTCGGCCGAACATTTTTCGGTCATCACGTGATCAATAACTTGATGCCAAAATAGTGGAGAAGCAATCCAAAATCATCAGGCATGCATGACAGCTGAGGCGACATAGTACACTAACAAGCTTTTGACTCACCTTGAAGGGTATTTTGCTTATACGTGGAGATGATACTTAAAGCAAAGCAATAATTGGTTATTTCCTTGACCTCACAGTGTTTATCTTGCCACAAAACAGAAATAGTTTGATGGTGCAATCGAAGCAACACAATTGCGTGAGTACCATGCAACAACCATGCAACAATTAAGATTGATTAGTGGTAGACTTCCATCATCATGAACACAACTCACGAAATGAATCCCATGTAACAGGGCCTACATCGGCAAAGTCCTTGAATTCAGCGGGTGGAAGGGTCAAAGGAAGGTGGCCCGATTCGTCCCTATGCATATAAAGATCATATCTGCCAAAAACAATCATTTGTCTCTTCAGAGTATGTATCGGACAATGCACAAAAAACATTGACTTACAAAGATCGAATTACTTTCACGTTCTTGCCCCAAAGCTTCATACCTGACGTGTCTCCCTTCCCATTGATATGAATTTTGGACTTGATAGGCAACTCATTGATCTTCAAATCTTGACGAACACTGTGTACAGACTCTCTATCCTCACAACAAGATTCTCCAACTTCCAACTGTGATAGCCCAAGGAGTTCCATTCCTCATGAGAGCTCCATTTGTCGCCCCAACCAAAGTTACCTGATTGCACAGTGTCTGATCGAGAAGCCGTGACTTGGTGGTCACCATGCCTTCACCTGTGGCAATGCTTGACTCCTCCTCCTCCGCTGCTCTTCTGGCACCCTGCACCCGATACGGTAACCATACATGATTCTGATCTGATTTACCCGTCGTTTGCGGACTCTTCTCCTTTGCAATGAGTGCAACATTGGCAACCTTGGCTATGTTGCGACCAAACCTCCAGCTCTTTGTTAGCATTATGTTGATACAATTAAGCTTCATGACATGGGTTGACTTTGCTCCGCGAAAGCGGTAGATGTACTGGGCTGAGTCTCCCACGAAGAAAATGTGAGTCCCAAACTCTTTCTGCCTCTCAATCCAGGAAACCTGACACTCGTCTAGGTCCTAAGAATGGTGAGAGAGAATTTGAGTGGATAGCACCATAGTTGAATTGTTGAGCTAATTAAGAACATTGTAAAACAACACCATTTACCTGACATTCATCCACTAGAAGGACCGAGCACAGGATGTGAAGCTTCTGTTGCTGTGCCTTTTTCATCTCAACGTTATACGTTCGAATTCCATGCCTGACCAGGTCGTCCCAAATTTCGACGCATAGGTCGGCGTAAAAGGTGTAACTACTCTCAAGAGAATACACGCTGGGCAGAAACCCCAGCTTTGCTACTTCCCCCCCCTCTTTGAACTCCAGTGTCACTATTCCAATATGGAACGATGAGAGCCATACAGTTGCGTGGGAATATAGCTGCAACTAAAAGGAACAAAGCATGTATATCACCTGGGTAATAATGCCTTGACCGCATCTTCGTGTCCTTCAATGCTTCAAAACTCATACACTTCCTGGTGAAGTTCTCTAATGTTTTGAACAGGTAATGCAATGCTTTCTTGTGCAAGAGCCTCACCTTTCCCTCAAATTTGAGATGGGTTCCGTTGCGCGTCGTAGTTTGACGTGCTCTATCGCCTGTCCGCAATAATCCTCGATCCTGTGGTCCCAATTCTCCTCAATGACTGTCTTAAGCTGAATGTCGTCCAGGACTCGTTTGTCTTCGTGATCTTGCTCATCCGGCAGTTTGTCGGATAGCAGCCGCATAGCCACTGAGTGCAAAGTACTTGCGTCCACTCGATCACCCAGACCTTGTTCTTCCAACTCGGCCCGCATGCGATCCTTGGCGTCATTCGCCGCCACGTGCAAAAAGGTGACGTATTGCACCGATTCATGCTTGAGGTCGATGCATCGGATGGCAAGGTGGACAAGTGAAAGAGTTTTCCCCGTGCCAGCTGCGGCATTCACGTGCACTATGTGATGGTGGCAATGGGTCGCTCCCGCGTCTCCCCCCACCCCCTTCTTCCATGAAGATGACGGCCCCCTATCAACGTCTCCTCCACCTATAGAATCATTTGCAGCCAAAGGAGAAGGAGGAGGAGAAGGAGAAGGAGAAGGAGGACGGGCCGCCATGATCACCTCAATCTGCTGCTTGCTTAGGAGTCTCCGCGTCTCATCCCTCACTGCAGGACAGTCCGGAGGCAGCGGCGGGAGGTCGTCCAGGGTCCTGACGGGGTCCGCGGTTGAAGAACGCATCCTCTGGTACGTCGAAGAATGCATCGTCCGGCCTGCTCTTGTCACGCTTGACGAGGGCGCTCGGCTTTTGGAGGTAGGGGTTGGAAACAGGCTGCACCTGCACCTTCACCTGAATCTTCACCTGAACCTGCAGCAGCGGCGGCATGTGCCCCCAACTTCCCACATCCGAGGAGGATGGACTCTGGCTAATAACAATAACGCCGCCACCATCGCTCTGTTGGAACCCTCCCCGACGGGTACGTACGTATGAACCCGCTACTTCAAGTTCCCACTAGACAGAGTGCCACCATTACTGGAGCGCTCTTACCTTCTTACTTCAGAATCCCAGTAGTGATTCCTACGTTATGTAGACTCCTCGGACCTGCAATAGCTAGAGTCAGAATCCCATCATGATCTGCACATTAAATCTAACAACAACTTTGTGTTATTAGCTTTAACCGCTATTTTGGCATTCGACAGTTGTTAGATTCCCATTACAAAGTTCAAGTCAGACGGTGCCCCATCTCAGTTGCATCCCTTCCTTCTAGTCTCTGCAACGATCCTACCCCCATCATGGACACCACTATCGCGTACGACACCATAATCGGTCTGCTCGCAAACCCGCCAAGTCTAGGTTCGCGTCCCAACTTCTTCAACTTGCGTGAACTGTGCCTTCATTATGCGCGCGCCCTAAAGAAAATTCCTTGTCCTCAATCGGCTGTCCACGGCTGGTCCGGTGCTGTCCTCTCTCCAGCAATGTATGCTCTCATCGAGACTAAACGCTTCACCTGGAACATCGCCACCACCCCCATCCCAGAATTTCCTGTTCGCTTCACTCAGAATGCTGACGGCACTAACGGCCCAGCGATCCCCTAGACAAGGGAGGAAATCCTCACCATCAGTGCTACACACATCCATCAGAGACAAGCACTACCATGACACGGGCACCAACATCTGCCGTGCCGTATTTGACTCTCTCGATGTGCACATCGGCGATGAATTTAAATCCCCCCCGCCAGTGCACAGGGCACAACGGGATGGAACTCCACGATGCTCCCAAATGACATGTTTGTCCAACTGATGCACACATACGGTAAGCCCACCCCCAACGCAGTCCGCCAGAATACCATGACATTTAATTCCGCGTACAATCCGAAGGACCCTCCCGAAGTCCTATTCAAACGAATATCTGATTGCCAAGAGGTGGCCATTGTCGCAAAACCGTTCACGACAGAGCAATTGCTCATGAATGCGGTCGACCAATTCACACGCGCCGGCATTTACTCACGCGATATGGACGATTGGGAACACAAGCCCCCCATCAATCAAACGTATTTCAACCTGCGTCCTTTTATCCAGGCCGCTTATCAACATCAAATTACATCCGGTACCATCACGGCCACCACTGGCGGATACGGTTCAAATAATCGATTTGCAGGTTTGTCAATGGAAGATGACGTCTCCGACAATGGCACCACCGAGATCGTCGACTCCATCAACGCTCACATGGCCAATCTTTCAGCGTCGGTCTTAACTCAATCGACCGCTTCAAATGAGGCAAACACCACAGTTTTTCAAGTGTCGATGCAACAGATGGCTTCTAATGAGGCCCAACGCAACGCAGACCATGCACGCATGATGCAACAATTTGCATTGATGTCGACCACTGCACATCCCGGGTACGTGCCTGCTGCACAAACCCAGAGGTGTAATATCCCATCCACCATCCCCACCCTCGGAAACACGCAGCAATGGGCGCCCCCCGGTCAGCAATGGTCACAACCTAAACCCGCGGGTCGCAGCGGCGGACGCTCTCGCGGCAACAACCGTGGCCATCGACCACCTCGTCAGAGTGTTCCCACCCTGTTCACAAACACCACCCCATCGCATCATGCAATCATTCCATACATTCCAGCGGGGGTACAACAGCCTTGTGTCCAAAACCCTCGCTACTCGAACATCATCAAGCAGTTCGCCAACCAAAACGTCTGCTTCTCATGCGGCTTCGATGTAGAGGACTGGCACACGAGTGCAACGTGCACCAACAGAAAGCCAGGTCACCAAGATGGTTTCACCCACTCCGACTACCAGGAGTACGAGAGTGCGAATCACCAATTTTGTCGCAAGGCGATGCATAAAACCATGTATCCGGCTGCTTGACGGTTTGGGGCGGCAGTGGTAGAGATTTTAAACTCATTAAAACATGTTTCATCAACTCAAACTCCGCCGTACCCCACCCAATACTCCCTTACAGCAACCTCCTCATCGGACGACGATGATGACATAACCGTCGTCACCTCATACACTTCCTCGTCGCATAGTCCCTCCTCATCACAGCATGCCTTGGGCATGATGGTTACACCATCTCTGGCAATCGCCGACACTGGCGCCACCTCCCTGTTTCTAACAAAGGGTGCACCTTGCCAGAACAAACGTCGCGCGTCAAACCCAATCTCCGTTACTCTCCCCGACGGTCGGCGTATTCATTCGTCTCACATTTGCGACATAACAATACCTGGTCTACCCACCATACTAACCGGGCACATCATGCCCGACATGACTACTGCTTTGCTGTTCAGTATCCGCATTTTATGCAAAGCAGGATGCAAAGTGACTTTCGATGACAAAAAATGCCGGGTTTTCTACAACGACGCGGTTATTTTAACTGGTTATAAAGACCCAGTCAGCGATCTTTGGACGCTCCCAATTCTCCAGGGCAACCATTGCAACTCAATTCGGTCCTCCCATAATGCTCAGCATCACTCACCGCTTGGCCCCTGTTTAAGCGATGCCCCGATCAATGTTGCCAACTTCTCATATCATCGCACGACAACTGAAAACAACGTGAAATTCATGCACCAAAGCTTGTGCAATCCTCCAAAATGTTTGCTTCTCGCAGCAATTTGACGAGGGTTCCTCAACGGGGCTCCCCACCTCAATCTGAAATCGGTAGCGAAGTATCTACCCCCAAGCATGGCTACCTCCAAGGGCCATATGACTCGACCCCGGCAGGGCATCCGCAGCACATCTCCGAAAACGCCACGCATTACTATCCCGACTCCCGCCCATGACTCCCTGATGCCTGGCCTCGATGACGATAACAATGACAATGACGATATCTCAGACATTAATCCACGCTTTCACCTTATTGACGATGTCGACAACCACTCCATCGCGAATGTTTTCTGCTTTGGCGCATTCGCCAACAAAATTACAGGAGTCGTATACAACGACTGCACTGGTGACTTCCCGTACACGTCGCTTGATGGCAACGTCTGTTTTTTCATCATGTACCACTACGAAACAAAAGCCATCCTCGCTACCCCCATTCCCGGACTCGACTCACAAAACATCCTCGCCGCATACAGGAAGAACTTTGAGTATCTGGAATCCAAAGGATTCAAACCAACATTAAATGTCATGGACAACCAGGCCACGAAAGTAATCAAGGCCTACCTCACCCCACGCGCGGTGGCCCTCCAGCTCGTCGAGCCCCACAATCTCCGCGTTAACGCCGCGGAACGCTCCATCCAAACGTTCAAAAATCGTTTCATTGGCGCCCTCGGGACAACAGACGCCGACTTCCCCATTCAGCTTTGGGATAAACTTACCCCTCAAGTCCAAGACTCGATCAATCTCCTTTGTCGATCACGGGTCAATCCCGCCCTCTCCACTTGCTAAGCCCTCGAAGGTCCCTACGACTGGAACCGATATCCATTGGCACCACTAGGTACCAAAGCCATCATATACGAAGACAGCAACACTCATGCTTCATGGGCGCCGCACGGTCTCGACGCTTGGCTCCTCGGCCCTTCAAAAGATCACTATTGATGCCACCTCTACTTTGTGCCCGAAACCAGCGGCTACCGCGTCTCCGGGTCCGCAGAACTTTTTCCGCAGCACTGCATTGCGCCTCCCTTTTCAAAGGAAACTCATGTGAATGAATTAGTCGACGAAATCAAAGGTACACTCCCAATACTACCTCGTCATGCACGTACCTTATCGACCTTACAATCAATAGCCAGCATCTTGACGCCTACGTGTCCGGCACCCCCGTCCCTTTGCCTACGATTCTCCAACAACCGGACCAACAAAGGGTGACTACCCCCATCCCTTCACCCGCAATTCTCCAACCGGAACAACAAAGGGTGAAAACACCACTAACGCGTGCCACCACCACCACCCCGGCAGTCATCGCTAACAATCCCACCGGTCAGCAAGCCCTGCGCACCACGAAACGTACACATCGACGAAAGACACGAGCAAACACCCCAGGCGTCTTACCGGCAATATCTCGCGCCCCCATCTCACGTCCGCTCCCCCTCTTCACCGACGTTGTACCCGAAATGCCTTTGACCTTCACTACGCTTCGGCCATCACGTCCAGCACCTCCATCACCTCCACCCCGTCGCTCCAGCAGATTACATTCGATGCACCCTTCCAGCTACACTAGCACTCGTTTAATCAGCCAAGAAGCCATTAATCTCCTTGTCACCAACGACCCCACCACGAGACCCAATGCCTTTGTTCCACGGCGTCTCCGCGTGGTTCACACCGTTCGTGATTTGGAACACTACGGCCTCGCCATAGTCCACCCTGTCACCGGTGAGCACATAACAAGCTATCGTAGACTAAAGAACGACCCCGTCACTGCCGAAGTTTGGATGACTGCGTTTGGTAAAAATTTCGGCGGCATGTGCCAAGGCGACAAGAAAACGGCACCGTCAGAACCGAGGCCATCTTCGTGATGGACCCGAAGGACGTCCCGAACATCCCAAAAAACCAACCTCCCACATACGCCAAAGTTGTCGTCGCTTATCGCCCCCAAAAAGACGACCCGTACCGTGTCCGTATAACGGCCGGTGGCAACAAATATACTACCCAGGGGAACTCACTACTCGCACTGCCGACATGACAACTGCGAAACTACATTGGAATAGCGTCCTGAGCACCCCAAAGGCAAGGTACATGTGCCTCGACATTGGCAATTTTTACCTTTCTGCGACCCTAGACCGCTACGAACACATGAAGATGCCTATCTCCCTTTTTTCCCCATGGATCGTTGATCAATACAACCTGCTCAACAAAGTCGTTGACGGCTTCGTTTACCTTCAGATGCAAAAAGCGGTTTGGGGGCTCCCGCAAGCGGGAATCCTTGCCAACAAACTTCTTCGGAAACATCTCGCCCCGCACGGATACTACGAATGCAAACACACGCCCGGCCTTTGGAAACATACCTCCCGCCAAATTTTGTTTACCCTCGTCGTCGACGATTTCGGTGTCAAGTATGAGCGGAAGGAGGATGTAGACCACCTGATTGCGGCGATTAAAGAGAAATACAATAAACTCAGCGAGGATTGGAGCGGCGATCTTTATTGTGGCATTAAACTCACCTGGGACTACGTCGCGCGGACGCTCGACCTTTCAATGCCCGGCTACCTTCTCAAGCAATTACAACAATACAAACATGCCACCCCCACCAAACCCCAACATTGCCCCTATCTCCCCCAACCAAAGCAATACGGCAGTGCAGCTAAATGCCCACTCGAGCCTGACGATTCTCCCCCCCTCTCCGCCAACGAGATTAAGCAAGTCCAACGCGTCGTTGGCAGCATCCTTTACTATGCTCGGGCCGTCGACCTAACCGTCCTCATGGCACTTAGTACCATCACTAGCGAACAATCGAAAGGCACCCAACACACAATGCAGAAATGCAAACTACTCCTAGATTATCTTGCCACACATCCGGATGCCACGGTTCGATTTCATGCCTCCGACATGATCTTGAACATACACTCCGATGTTTCTTACCTCTCGAAGAATCACGCCCATAGCCATGCATACGGCCATTTCTTCATGGGATGGAAACCGGACGCTTCCAAACCGATCAAACTGAACGGCGTTTTTTTCACGCACTGTGCAATATTGCGCTTCGTCGTTGCCTCGGCCGCCAAGGCCGAACTCGGTGCCCTCTTCCTCAACTGCAAACAGGCCGCCATTTTTCGCGTAACGCTGGAGGAGATGGGCCATCCGCAACCCCCTATCCCAGTAAATTGTGACAACTCCACGGCCGTTGGTATCGCAAACAACACGGTCAAGCGCCAACGCTCTCGGGCCATGGAAATGAGATTTTTTTGGGTCGCAGATGCAGTTGAACAAGGAAAATTCGACATTAGATACTTTCCAGGGAAAGAGAACCTTGCTGATTATCAGAGCCTTAGTTGGCAAATGTCAGATGTCGGCATGTCGGCCAGACCCCCAAAAAGACAGACATGAAATGTCGGGGCCGACAAATCGCCGACTTTGTTGAGAAGACATCCCTTGGACGCTAAGTGCATGACATTGGATCGCTAGATAATTAAATTTAAGTGAGCTCGTGGCTCACGCTTCTACTGCTTAGGTCCTTCCCTTCATGATACTCCAACATCTCTTCTTGTACTTACAAGCCTGGCGCTTCCCAGTGTTCTACCAGTATTTCCGCGTGTGTGGCTGGAGTTCCGGGGGTGTCTGTCCATCCCCGGCTTACCCTTGAGATTCCCATTTTGCCCAACACACTCCTGCGGTGTCTTGAAGGTTGCCTTGATGTCACTCTTCCAAGTCACTGTCTTCGCAGCAGAAATGGGAGTATTACCCTCTCCAGCCTCCTCCTCTGGTTCCTCGTAGTTCACTGGGCAGTTCATCAACTCTGCTCGCATCGTCCTGAACGCCATTCCTTGAAATGGTTTTGTCATCATGTCCGCCCACATTTCTTCTGTGGGACAATCGATCACCTTGATTTCTCAGTCGTCCAACCTGTCCTTTATGAAGAAGAATTTTGCCTTCATGTGTTTCGTCTTCTTGCCACTTGAAATCTTGCCGTTCTTAATAAGCAGCTGTGTGCTAATGTTATCTTGATACAGTCCCACACATTCTGCCTCAT
>JALLBA010000439.1:0-11630 GCA_036939675.1 Cyclostephanos invisitatus
CTGATGTGAAATATTTGTGATTGCTTCTTTTCATTGTGCAGCTTGAGTTATTATTAGAGCTCTGCCTGTCACCTGTCAGGAGGTTTTACAATCCCGTGGATGAGCGATTGCCTCCTCATGTACTTTGGTCATAAATCGTGTAAAGTATCTATTCGACCAAAGTCCTTCAACTATTCCATTAGTTATCCTACTACAAATCCAACCTATCCGCCTTGATTGATCACCAAGTCTTGCGAATGACGAATGACGGTGTTGAGCTAAGTTCAAAGCTTGGTTTAGTTCTTGGCTCAGAGCTTGGCTCATAGCTTGGTGCAGAGCTTGGACTCATTGAAGTACTGGGGGACACACTTGGTTGGAGAGATCGTATCAAGCTTGGTTTTATGCTTGGATGGTGAGACTTTCGATTGTGTGGTTCGTGTGGATCAAGTGGAATTGTTGTTGTCATTGTAATCTCTCCCTCGAGGATGTGTAGAGTATGATGCGTCGTCCTCTCGCGCGCGAGGCATCTCGTTGGCATCCTTCTTCTTCTCCCTCGTCATCTTCGCGTCGACGACTCATCCTCCCTCCCTGCAACCCACGGTCGTCACCCCCCAGTCGTTGCTTATCTTCGCCTTGCGCCTACGCTCATCCACGGCAACGGCCTGGCACGTAAGCAAGTCTAACTTGCTTTTCACGGTCGAAATCCATGGGTGCGAGTCTGGAGAGGTGAGCTGTGCCTTTCTTTTCATTGAAGACGCCCTCGCTAACATGCTTGCCGACATCGTTTTACTTTATTTTCAGGGCGACGAGGCAGAAATGATGGAGGTAAGAGGCGGGCGGGAAAAAAAGAGGTACCGCGGCTAGCCGCGGAACGATGGTGAAACCGCCTGTCGAGTCGATACAAGTGAAACAGTCCCAGCAACACGAGTTCATCTCACCAAGAATTTCTAAGTAAAATCAACAACCAACCGGACGGAATGAATGAGATGAGATTATCATGTTGTTTGTACATTATAAAAATCTACAGGCACTAACTGAAGGATGTAATTGTTACTCTCCAATATGTTCTCCACATCAACCAGCGATGTCCAATTGTCCTTGATAAGCCCCATTATGTCATTGTCATTTTTGCCGGCAATATCGTACGAAACGGCAAACTTACGCCCCGTTGCTTCCGCAGCACTCCTCACGTTGCGGAAAACCATCGTCCTCGTCTCACGCACTTCATAGATATTCAAAGGTGCCATAAAACGATAATGAAAAACGCCGGTTATGCCGTAAGCTGCAATCCATTCGAAATGCTTCAACACGGGCCTAGCGCTGGAGAAGAAGTGAGCATAGCTGCCATCCGGCATGGATACGCTTGAAGCCTTCAAATCAGAAATATCGTATTAGTCCATTGTTCGGTACAAATCGACCTTCACAGCTTCGTACATAGCCCCCCAGCTACTGTTGGCGGCAAACCATTGTATCCATCTGTCTTCAGAAGCGCCATCCCCCGAATACCCAAACCATCCCTGAGACCCGGAAATGATTTGATTATTGAGCATGTTGGGCCCGGGTCCAGCCCCAAGAGCCGCGACGTCTTCGTCTTCTTTGTTAGCAACAGGGTAAGATCAGGCTTCTTCACGGTCAAATTCGCCCAAAACAAAATCCTCATGAAAATGAGAAGTCTTGAAGCATGTTTTCATAGATGTTTGGCTTTAGAAAAACATGATCGACCTACCTAGAGTAATTGTCACTCTCCTCTCGTCGAGTTTCAAAAGGGATGTTTCGTTCAATGACCCCGCATTGCAACGGTTGCAGGTTCTCTGTACCCCTAATCGGAATAGTCCCGAGATCAACGTTAAAGATTTTTGGCAAAATAATATGAGGCAGTGGAATTGCTGCGGGCCTACGCAGTGCCTCCAAAACACGCTAATTATAGTCAAAGCTTGTCGAGCGCACGTCGGTACTGCAGTCCTGGTTTGGTTGCGGACAAATTAATTCTCGATGGCCAATTTTCGAGGTCGACGTTGATGATCCTTCCGGGTATAAGCGCGTCGCATGCATTTCTATTATCAGGCAGTGATGGCAAAAAGTCAGCATGGGAAGCAGCATCAGCCACCATGGGCGAAGCCTGAGCTGCCACCTCGTATGTAACCTTGATTCGATTGTGCTCGTTTTCGGCATATTTTTGAGTAATTTGATTGAGGATAGATTCTAACTGACCAATCGCCGCGTCTCTATGAGAAATGCCATCTTCTTTCTCAGCGAGATTCGCCTGCTGGGCACGAATCAACGCTTTGGACGCCATCAATTCGGCCACGAGCCTGCTGACGGTTGTGGTTATTCTTTCTTGATCATCTTTCAACATACGCAAGATGTCGTGGTTGCTCAGATATTCACGACGCAATTTGCGTAAGGTGCATCGAACAGCATCAAGATTTTCCTCCACAGTGCCGTGCTTGTCTTGTATTGCCAACATTTTGTCCTCGTACATACGATTCGAATGAATTGATTCTTGTAGCATTTTCTCAAGATCCCATATTCTCAACCTTCTATTCTCTAACTGCTTATGGTGATCCTCTAGACATTTTTGCATCTCAGTGGCGTGAGCTGTTTGTATTTTCTGAAAGGCTTTATCCAGGCTGAAGTACCCCATCTGCAGCCGATTCTGCAAATTCCCGATAATGTGGCGTTGGTCGGTTTCATTCACCAGAACGGATGACCAGTCGATAACATCCGATTTATCTTTACTTTCCAGGTGTTCAAGCATTTTTCTCACTTTGTCATTGATTGGCTCGAAAGATGTATTCAACTTTCGTTCGTTCAAATGCAGCACCGAGCCGTTTTTGACGAGAAGGCTTTCTTGCACAAGACAATTCTCGTATGTTAAGCGGATGCAGCGTATCAGAACACAAAAGAGCTGGGTTGACTTTTGATGAAGAGTCTCAGCTAAACATACGAGTTCATCGATTTTTGCTAACGCCGCATCGCTATCATGCGGAACGAATGGTATCAATCCCTTGCTGCTTGCATATTCCAACACAGTCTTGATGAACTTGCCGTGGGATGCGGCTTCATCGGATTTCTTTATGAACTCACCGCGAAGAATTCTATTTGTTGATTCAAGATCTGAGCACTTAGATTCGAGATTACGACAGCAGCCGAAAAACTCCTGCTTTTGTTGTTGACCTTCACTTTTCATATCATCGAATGCCTGCTGTACCTTGCGCAGGCTGGCCTCCAGATTTTTCGTTTCGGCTTTACTCTTGGCAAGATTTTGCGTCAGCGTTGAGCACTGATCGTCTACTTTTTGACATCGATCGTGAGCCTCAAGATTATTCAGCTGTAGCTGGTAGTTTTGATGACCAAGAAGAGACAGCTGATGAGTAAGCGATTCCCTCTCGCTTTCCGACTGTTGGTTCCGATCCACCTGGTCATGAAACTTTGCCTCCCACTGCATTGAAGCGTCTCTCATTGCTTTCGTCTCGCCCGTAAGTCTTTCGTGATCGAGCAATATTGGCTCATGACTCTCTATCGTTATCTCGAGGTTTCTCTTGTCAATTTTCAGCTGTCTGGCCTCCGCGTCCAATTCATTTCGGTCGGCGACTTGACGTTTGAGCGACAATACCTTCTCCATCAAAACGTCTCCTTCTTCCTTTTTCTTCTGCATCAAATCTGCTAGACGATCACGATCCTCCAAAGCCTTAGCTTTAACGTCTACTAACTCCATGCGTAGGTGTGCTTCCCTCTCTTCTAATAATTGGATTGAACGCTTCAAGTCTACAATACGGGCACTCTCTCGATGAATGACCTCAAGCTGTCCTCCGCAAGTCCAACAGGGCCGAATTCGCAACTCGCATCCCTCTGGGGCGAATAAACGAAACGTCTCCCGTAGGTCAATCGAGGGCACAGACATGTCTACATTGGCAATGAGTCCCTCCAGTCTTGCATCTAACAAGAATTCTTTCACGACCAAAACATCTCGGTGATACGCTTTTCGGATAACATCGAGCAATTGGTTGCGCCGGTTCAGGCTTCCGCGGAGCTCATTGATTTCTAATGATTCGTCAAAGTGGCATGAATGCCCTGCTTCCGGTTTGCTCTCTCCCACATTCAGCTCATCGCTCATTGTGGCTGTTGGGGGGGGGGGGGGGGGGGGACTTGTGGATGTCCCTTTCGTCTTGGAAGAGGGCTTTGTTCTGGTTTTGTTTAGGTTTGGTTTTTTTCTTTAAACTTCTTTAAACTTTTAGAAACCATCCTTCCGCGCATTTATGTCGTCGTTGAGTGTTCACTACCACTTGAAGCCGAGCGCGTCTAGCCGCGCTATTCGCTCCTCGGTCACCTTCATCTTGTCATTTTGCGTGAGTGCCTTACATGTGCATAGAACTGGCCGAGATTATTATCCTCGTGTATCTTCACGTTGATGTGACCGTGCGTTTGCCTGTATTCTTCAAGGTCTTGGATCCCCTCATCGGAGGACCTCGTGACGTATTTCTGCGATGTCCAGTCAAATCCGATTTCACCTAAGGCCGAAATGCGCTTCTTGGTCAGCACCACTACTCCCAAGATTCATGAATCAGTCTTTTATCACCCATGCATATCTTGGAATCTATTCTCGCGCAAGCCAACCGAAGACACTTTGCAGACTCAATGATGATTTTTTCTCGGCTCTCCTCCATACAAAATCCCCGATAAATCACAGAGGGATGAACGACGGCCTGCTGATTTGTTATTCCTTCAAGATAACTGCCGGCGAGCAGTTTAGGGAAACCATGAAAAGATGCCGATCCGGCCGCAAAAAAGGCAACACATTATTATCATTCCTGTATTTCTTACTTGTTGACTTTGGTGGGAATAACCGCTGCCGGGTCTCTCGCCTTTGTGGGCAATGAAGACATTAGCGTCGCACTCTCAAATACTTTTATAAACTCGGATGGCCTTGCTGAGGATTTGAGCGTACTTCTCCTGATGAATTTTAACGTTAGTTTGGTATTCACTCCTTTAGAATATGTTTCAAAAGCGACTTGACTCCGGCTTTGGTCTCTTGGCGAGCTCGCTTGTATGTGAATTCAATACCCCTAAATCTTTGACTTTCTGTTTGATAGATCATAATGCGTCGGTGCCCTCATAACCCTTTCTAAAACGGTCATGCAAATGATAGTTTCTTTTCTCAGGTGGTAATTGGTCAACTGTTTTACCAATCCACGGTGAAAAGATGTCTAATATTTGTTTGGCAACGTCAGGATTGTATGGATTATGGTAACATTCGAAAGACGTCATCGCTTCAAATGATTCTGCTGATGACAGAGCTGGGCCTTGAGTTTTTAGACGACTCGGCAAACGGGAAGGTATTGGATTCGGGGGAGATGGAGTTGCTATTTGTCTTCACACATCGTCATCGGCTGTTTGAAATTTAAACTGCGACATGTCAGGATGACTCATGAAATGACCAGTTCTGTGAAGTGCCTAAGCCAAAGATGGTACCTGTAGATTACGATCTCGATTCCATCATATGAATATCGTGATAATAGCTTGCTATTTGAGATGCACCTCGGAAATAAATGAGTGATATGCTTGTAAGTCACATAAATAAGAACTACTCACTTTCGATCTCGATTCCATCATATCGTGATAATAGCTTGCTATTTGAGATGCACTGCGAAAGAAAATGAGTGATCTTCAATACCACCAGATTCAACCCCAAAGGATGCGTTGCAATATACTCTGGCTCCAGCTGCTACGTGTTCGTCTGTAAAGGCAAACGACTCGGGTAACTTTCGAACGAGTTGTCGATGCGAAGATGATGCAGTAGATATCACAACGTCGGGATTTTTAGCAGATTCATCAAAGACACGGCAGGCGTAATCAATCCAAATAACGACAGCATGCGCAATACCTGACGAGATCAACTCTGCCGCGCAATCCACTTCGGTGTCTATTGTTGGAGCTTCGCCTTCGTATGATATTTTGGCAACACAACAAGTTTTAGATATTCGTTTGTATCGATACTGCCACAGGGGAAGGGACAAGTCGTATGTGTGATATCGATCGCCGTAATAGTTTACGGCTGAATGTCTGATACCAGATACCTGACCACTTTCGTCGCCAACTTTCCCATACGCTGTTGAGAATTCATCAAACTCCACTATACACGCAAGGACGCTCGCACAAGTCGGCACAGAGAGGGCACTAGGAGAGATTACCCCTCGTTTCCTCAGTGAGCGAACGGTGTAAAAGTAATTGAGTGCCTCTTGCATGTGCCAACCCTCCATCATTTCATAGTAAGGTTCGGCGACTACGATTTCCGCAGCACGGTCAAATACATTTTCTACTGAAATGTGCTCAGCAAGTCCATGAATTACTTGAAAATCACAATCCTGACGAGGGAGTTCGTTGCCAATCTGCGCAACAGTGGCCGCGAGCGTCGGTAAAGTCCCGTTGCTACTTTCCAAGCTCGTCACTTTGCGTGCACCGCAAACCGATGCAATCATGGCACACAATCCAAAGTCCGAAAGATCGAGTAATGGCGCATCCCGACCTTTCGCATCGATGCAATATCGAATTGCAGCCGCCAATGTGTTAATTCGAGATGAGTCATTGAGCTGAAGGGCTCGCTGTGGGGAAATGTGACGACTCAAAAGTTGCCGTTCGATATGATTGCATTCTTCCGTTTTACGACGTTGCATTGGTCTTGTATCGCCGCCAACCTCAGTTTCACCAGCACAATATGTCCCAGTGTCTATGGAGAATGCTATCGAGCTGTCGTCGTGCGATGCAATTAGTTTCACGGGAGTACCCCTTGTCAGCCTCCTCCTCAATCTTACAGCGCTATTCTCTGAATGACCATCTCCAAACACGAATAAACACTGCTGCCAATGGTCCTGCCAGAGCGATTTGCCACCATCGTCGTTGGACTTCTCCCCGGAGTATACCATAGGCGCCGTGGAGTAGGTGCAGGAGTCGTCGTCTCCGTCCCACAGATCGAGTTCCCACCAGTATAGTACACCGTGGCACGACCCATCGACCGTCGGGGTGACCCACGTCGTCGTGGATCGTCCGGTGGAGGGGGGCATGGCATTCGCGCCGGATGCGAAGTCGAAGTCCAGCACCATCGCGGGCTCGGCGAGCGGGCGCATTCCCCTGAAATCGCCGCCAACGCCCAACTCGTCACGCGTCAGGTTGGCGGATGGATCTCGATACCCGCCGTCGAGCATCGCGTCGGCGTGAAGGGGGACTGTGATCCCTCCACCGACGAATGATGCTCCCCCTCCTCTCTCCGCCATCGAATCGACTCGACGGGAGATGGCTCCCAGCAGCACGTCTACGTCGTCTGGTGCGCCTCGACGTTGTCGTCCCGGTGGTCCGTCGTCTCCCGTCACGTCCGTAGACGACGACGTGTCGTCCGCGGAGACATCGACGGCGGCGGTAGTCGACGGCCTAATCCCGCGCGATGCCGCGAAAAACGCCCGCGGCTCCGGTCCAGCGAACGCCGTCACCGCATTGACGACGACGACCCCCCCCTCGTCGTCCATCATCCCCCGCGACATCGTCGCGCCCTCCACCATCACCGCGAACACGCGCGCCCGTCTTGGTACGACGATCGCGTCGGGACGCAAATGACGCTCCCACGCGTCGCGCATCGACGGCAATAGGCCCTCGCCGAGTAGGCCGGACTCCAACAGCTCCGACGTGCATACGTCGGCCAACCCGCCATCGTCCCCCCGAGCATCGTCGTCGATCACGAAATTCGCATCCGTAGAGTGGCATTCTACCACCCTAACGTTCGTCGACAGGTCGTTCTCGTCGATCGTGATACGAGCGAGTCGCGCCATGGCCGATGCCATCTCCACGGACGTCACACGTACCTCGACCTCGACGTTCTCGTTCTCAGCCTCGATCCGTCTCGCGGCGTCGAGCGCGTGTCTCGCACCCATCATCGCGAGGAGGCCGGTGCCCGATCCGATGTCGAGGATGCGCATTATTTTCCTCGTTTTCCCCTCCCGACGCACGACGGCGGACGATTCGGCGGCGCGCCCCCGCCCCCTCGCGGCGATGGTACACGCATCCCGTATCGCACGATCGTACAGACGATTTCGACGATGATCGTTGAGCATCGGCAATGCCCACGCCTTCGTACGTAGATGACGCACGATTCCGATATCGTCCTCGACGGACCCACCGGGAGGAGGGTATAGTTTGCAAGTCGAGTCATCGCCATCCCCGGTGGCGACGATGGCGGCAGCGCTAGTCATTGACGCGGCATTCCTCCACACGACACCGCCGTTATCCTCGTCGAGGCACGCCACCAGGACGATTTCCACGGGGGGGGTGTCGTCCACCGTAACGACGACCGCCTCGTTGTAGCGGGCCGATCGGATGGCGTCGGCTACGGTGGCTTGGGCGTCCATCGTCGATCGTCGATTCGTCTCGACCCACTCGTGGTAAAAAATAATGGCGCCACGAAGGGCGGGGGGCCTTTCCTTTCGTCTGTCCATCACCGATCTGTACCTCTGAGTATGCCTATGCTCAGATCCACAACATGAGAATAGCCACAAATCAGGTTACCATTATTACTTCACCATGATTCGTCTGCTACTCCTGCCTCCCAAAGGCCTCAATGCCATGCATTTTCCGATCAGTACAGCAGTCACGAAAATGACCGCGGCATTTACGAGGACGATGTCGGCAACAACGACCGCCATCCGGCCTCGACGACTCGCGCCCGAGCCCGATCCTATCCTCAAGACGATCCCGCTCCCTCGATCGTCCCACGGCCTGTCCGCCCTGGGATGCGGGAATCGATTGGTGCTGTACGGCGGCGAGAACGTCCCGCGTACGCCCATCACCGACGAGCGTCAATCGCTGTGGCTGATCGAGAGGACGAGGATCGGGACGACGGACGACGATCATCGTTGGGGGTATCATTCCCTCGTCGTTGCGTCGGGCGGCATCGCTCCGCCTCCGAGGGTGGCGCATTCCCAGGCGGCGGTCGGGGACGTCGTATACGTCTTCGGTGGGCGGGTGGGGGTCGACGTCTCGGAGACTCCGTTGAACGACATGTGGAGGCTGGAGATCGTCGATGATAAAGACGACGGCGGGAGTAAGGCCGTGTGGGATAGGATCATCGTCCCTGACGACTATGGGCCCGAGGCGCGGTCCTTCCACAGGATGATCGCCGTCGAATCGGACCTATACATGTTCGGGGGGTGCGGATCGAACGGTCGCCTGAACGATCTTTGGAAATTCGACACGCTGTCCGGGGTATGGACCAACTTGGGTAGGTCGCACGTGCTCGGCGGACGGGGAGGTCCGAACGTGCTGTCGCTATCGTCAAAGATGTCGCAGAACAAGCATGAAGATGACGTCAGGATCGCAATCGTCGCGGGATTCGCGGGAGAGGAAACTGATGATGGTCACGTGTACTCCGTGGCGTCGGGATCGTGGGAACTGGAGGGGATGGATGGCATATCGGGCAATATGAGGAAGAGGAGCGTGAGCTGCTTTGGATCATTCCCGAAGGCGAATAGGTGCTTGATATTCGGAGGCGAGGTGGATCCGTCCGCGATGGAGCACGAGGGTGCGGGGACGTTTGAGCGAGATTTCGTGGTGTTGGACGGCACGACAGGAAGGGTGCTTGAGGTTATTTGGCCCAAGGGATCGGCCGCGTGGCCGGAAGCGAGGGGTTGGGCCGATGCCGCGGTGGAAGCAGACGGGCATGCCTTTTATATATTTGGCGGGCTAGCTGGGAACGATGCCAATCCGAGAAGATTAGACGATTTCTGGGAGTGCAAGGTGGTAGCAAGCGATTAAAAGCCACATCTGACCGAGGGAAAAAGATGATTGGAAGATACTAGGTTTTACACCGGCTTGCGAGTGAAGATTCCTTTTTGTGCTAAAAAATGGTGTCTGTTTGGGGGGCGCACTTCATCGTGGGACAAACATCAATATTTGTGGCTTCATCTCTTCGATGTGACTTTTGGCAAATTCTGACACAAAACAATTTGGCTAAGTGTGACTTTTTGATTGCTTGTCTACAGTATGAGAAGCTCGCAGATTCAAATATTGTTCTTTAATACATATTGGCCTTCTTACAAAGCCCCCAGTTCTTTTCCCCTGATATTAACTTCCTCTTCGCTACTGCTGCTCGGAGACTCCTCCTCTGATTCTACTTCAATCTCTTTTTTCTTCGGTGCTGGAGCCATGTTGGCCTCTACCACTTGCTTCAGCAAAGGCTTCAGGGCCTCAGGCTCTTTTTCGGCGTTCGCTTCGACTTTAGCCTCTGATTCCGATTCATCGTCGTCATCATCCTCTTCGGGAAGCTCCAATCCCAATTGGGTAAGTACCGACTCTTCCTCGAATCTCTCCAGTTCCTTACCGCTCAACAATTCCTTTCTTTTCTCAGCCAAAATGTAATTAACTTCCTCTGATGGAAATCCCAAACTACGCAGCACCGCCCCTCCAAACGGAAGAGTTAATAGTAAGTTGTCCTCCGGTAGGATAGGGACCATGGCCGCCACATCCAAAGTCGTTTGTAAACGTTTGGCGTGATCGGCATCCTTGGCCCGCGCAAAGATCGGTTTGTCGGGATACATCCTCCTCAATGCAATGACGGCGCGTGTGGCCTCTGCCTTGTCGGCGATGGTGACAATGACGGCCTTGGCTTTGCCGACTTTGAACGCTTCCGCCACTTCCGGTCGTCCGATATCGCCAAAGAAGACCGGAAGGCCCTTGTTCCTGGCCTGTATGGCCTTTTTGGGGTCCTTCTCCATGCCGACGTACTTGACAAACTTCTTATCCAACAGATCGCACACGACCTTCCCAACGACGCCGTATCCGACGACGACTACGAAGCCTGAATCCGGATCGCCCGTGATCTCGCGCGCGTCGTCGTCCTGGCCGAGATAATGAGTGTAATCGGATCCCTCCTCCATCTTCTTAGCGATGTTTGTGCCCACCTGGTCCAGTAGAGGGGTCAACGCCATGGTAAGGCTGACGCACGTCAGTAGCATCTTCGTGGTCGCCTTGTCAAGGATGCCGAGACTCCTGGCGAGGCCGAATGCAACGAACGCGAATTCCCCGCCCTGTGAGAGTATCAGGCCCGTCCTTACGGCCGTCGATCCACTAAGGCCAAACGCCTTGCACAATACCGTGAGGATACCCGCCTTCAATCCGAGTATGCTCGCCACGATCGCGGATACCATCGGGAGGTTACGAGCGATCAGGCCAACGTCGATCTCGAACCCGACAGTGACGAAGAACAATCCCAGGAGTATCCCACGGAAGGGCGCGATGTCCGCCTCCACCTGATACTTGTACTTCGTCTCGGATATGAGGACACCGGCGAGGAACGCCCCGAGGGTGTTGCTAAGGCCCAATCCCTCCGTTAGGAACGACATCCCGAGGGCGGTGAGGAGGATGACGCCGAGGAACGCCTCCTGAGAATTCGCGGCGGCGACGGTCTTGAAGAGTGGGTTCAATGCGAAGCGACCGGCGAGGGCGATCCCGCTGAGGGCCATGGCCGCCTTCACGAAGGCGCTGCCGAGTGCGCCCGCCATGCTACCGCTGCCCGCCAGGATGGGCGTGGCAACCAACAGCGGCACCACGGCTGTTGTTGTTGTTGTTGTTCATGTGGAGGTGGGAGGGGGGGGGGGGGGGGGGTGTCG
>JALLBA010000440.1:0-22303 GCA_036939675.1 Cyclostephanos invisitatus
ATTTCGAGAATCTATTAACATCTACGCTTCCTCTCTACAGCGGAAGCGCTAGTTATTTTATTTTCTCCAAAAGCTCACCAAACGCTTAGGACAGAGGGAGAAGTGCGCGAAGGGAACAGGCCCTAGACAGACAGGGACGCCAAGGGCCACTCCCAGGGGAATGTTTAATCGCCATCGTCGTCCATTGTATTTTTTTTCCGCGAGAAGGAAACCAAGCTAGACCAAGGACAACGAGTGTGTTGCCACAATTGAAATTATTGCTAATTATTATTGCTCAGCAAGACCAAGGACAAAGAAAAAATACACGATCAAGGTCGTAATTATCTACATACGTAGTGGTACAAAAAAATACCACCTCTTCCATGACAGTCGAGTTTTCATTCCCGCGGTTTTTTTTTTTCCTCGATCGAAAGTGATATTTGATTCCGATGCAGAAGAGAAAGGCGCGTCTAATGGTGCCATCCATTATTGCTCAATTCTAAATTTTGGCGGAGAAATTTCGGACGATCTCGTGAACTCCAGCCCACCCGATCACCGCCCCACACACAACCAAAGTAAATATGACCACGGCCGAGAATCCGAGTCTTCCGGTTTACATCGAAGCCCAGACTACGGACGAAGCACAAGAAACCCGTATGTATTGGTGCTGGTGCGAGAAAATGACGAGGGAAGAAATCACACATCACTTGAAGTTGTTCTGGATAACGTCAATTGTAGAAATCGTTGGAGGACTTGCATATGTTTTGATCAAAAATAAGTTTGATAAAAGTTCATAATGCGCAAGGGCGAGCAATCTTTTTCGGCGCATGGTGCCTGGCTATGAATGAGAAGGGTGAGATCATGATGTTTGGACTTTCAATCTAGCTAGATCTCATGGCGGCAGGGGAAGTGGGGGGCGTGGATGCTATCACAATTGCATTGAAGAGATCATTTGTAGCGCAGGCTTACTTATTCATGTACTATGCTGATAGGGAGAAGTTTGTGACATCCTTCGCGCAGTATGCAGTATGACTCCAGACTCAGCAAACTCATCCTTTGCACCGAGCAATCTTGGTGCATCCCACATGGGTGCATGTCTTTATGCCCCCCCTTCTTCGCTACCCTCCAAGGCTGCAAGGTCGCTATGTTGCCAGCTGGTTATTCTGGCCTTAAACTTCTTCATACCTTAATACTGCCCCTCTCACTGTGGCGCGGCGGCCAAAGCACAAAGCAGCATGCACTCTTAGAGGGTCTGTCCCTTGCCCCGTAGAATAAGTAGTACCACCATCACGCACCTTTAGACAAAAAAGAAGGATTACCATGGACAAGACAACAACCAAACCACGGGGAACAACGGATGTCGATTCGCGTTCATCGTCGAAACGACGTGCGCTTGAATATCATGACGAATATGACGAAGGCGAATGCCGCGATCTCGTCGTCGCCGCGGATGGCGATGCCGCCGTACGACGAAAGGGGGGGGGCGGGGGGGGGACGAATCGCCGTCGTCGTCGTTATGGCGACAACGGCGACGACGCGTCCAGCGAAGTGCGAGGGGAGCCGGTGGACCGGGACGCGGTGAAGGGCGACGTCAAGTTCGAGGGAGACGGTACTCGTCGTCGCCCGTCCCGTTCAGATGGTGACGAGATCGAACGACGCTCTGGCAAGAAGCGACACGCGTTCGATACGAACGTTCTCGATCACTGCGAGAGTCCACGCGAAGCCTACGAGCATCTTCGCGACTTCCTCGACGTGGTCGCGCTATATTCGTCGTCGTCGAATAATAATACGATGGCCAATCATAATTCGAAGTCGAACGCGTCGTCCGAAGAATTGATATTATGGGATCCCTATTATTGCGATGGAGGAACCAAGAGGATATTGAACGATATGGGATACAATAATGTCGTTCACGAGAATGTTGACTTTTACAAACTAATCGCGGATGAGCATTTCCCTAGACACGACGTGTTGGTGACGAATCCACCGTACAGCGAGGATCATATTGGTCGTCTATTGGAGTACGTCGTCAATACGGAAATACCCGTCAATAAACGACCCGTTTGTCTCCTATTGCCGAATTGGGTCTCGCGCAAATCGGAATACGAATCCACTTACGTCGCTCCATTAACGAATATGGGATGCGAATTGCTTTACCTCGGACCGATGGTGCCGTACATGTACGCGATGCCATCCTTCGTTCGTATGGAGGACAGGCCGGATCACGTTGGGACGAACGGCGAGACGACGCCATACCTTAGCTCGTGGTACATCGTCGTTCCCCCCCCCTCGTCTGTTTTGCGTCGCGAAAAATATTCCGTGTTGGAGAAGATGGACGAATTGGCGAGGAAGCGCAAGGTCAAGGCGTGGGTCGTCGCCAGGACGGTGAGGGGCCTCAAGTGGAAGATGAAGAAAGTTAGGTCGAAATAATGATAAATCGTTATCACGTTGCATCACGAGATAGACTTACCGATCTCATATCTTGGACATCGCAGATGTGAAGCGCCGATTCCGTCTCTGTTGATTTTATTTTAGTTGAGGCTGATTGATCGAAGGAACGACGTGGCCGCGGAATTTCAGGCACCATTCTGACCAGACAATCCGAGTAGCCCAGTGAAAAAGAACAAGATCAATATAATATTTTGAGAGATGGACAACAAGCAAGACCATTTTATTGTTAAATGCGTTGAAAATCAAGATCGAAGACGGAGAAGACATCGTTAACTGTTGTATTCTGAATAAATACCAGTACCAAGACTCGACACCAACATCAAGACCACTCCTTCTGGATCAAGATCACGAGTTTATGAAGGATGGACGACGGCATGCTCCTGGTGCGTTCTCATAAAAATAAAGCTGACCATCAAACACAGGAGCCTTCGTCTTCACTCAATCCCTACAAGAAGTAATTCATCATCCAACATGAAGATAAACTCTGCTGCGTGCCTCATCTTTTTACTGCGCAATGCGGCTGGCACGAGCATCCGAGGATCGAGAGCGTTGAGAGCTTTAAAGGAGCAAGATTCGGCCAATCTACTTGAGGTGAGTCGGAATACCTGGTTCGTGTATTGTTCGGATTGATTCACATGTTCGGCTGACCCCGCTCTTTCACATAAAAAGGAGGTTTCGACCCAAGATGGCAGTGCTATTGGTATTGACGAACAAGTGAACGGGGATGACGCGTCTGGTGCAGGCGATGCCGTTCAAATGGACTTTTCTGAACCGATGCTAGGAAACACACTGGAGGCCAGCACCATTGGTATCGACGAACAAGCCTACGAGGATGACGCGTCTGGCGAGGGTGATGCTATTCAGGAGGACTTTTCCGAGACAGTCGCGGAGACTCCCGAGGAGGTCAACGCGTTTTCTATCGAAGAGCCATCTGGCGAAGGCGATTATCCTCACGAGCCTATCGACGAGCCGTTTTACTCATATGACGCGTCCGGTGCTGGCGATTATGTTCAAGAGGACATTCTTGAGCCAATGCCAGAGAATACCCAAGAAGCCAGCGCCTTTGGTATCAGCGAGCCGAGTTACGGCTACGATGCGATGGGCAATTATGTGCAGGGGGGCATTCTTGCATCGGCTCCCCCTGAGGCCAGCACCTTTGGTAGCAACGATCCGAGTTATGGTTACGATGCGATGGGCAATGATGTTCAGGGGGACATTATTGCTTCGGCTCCCCTGGAGGCCGGCACCACTGGTAGCAACGAAGTGACTTACGGTTACGATGCGTTGGGTAATTATGTGCAGGGGGGCATTCTTGAGTCGCCCCCTCCGGAGGCTAGCACCATTGGTATGAACGAGCCGAGTTACGATTACGATGCGATGGGCAATGATGTGCAGGGGAGCGTTCTTGAGACGTCGACAGGGAATACCCAGAAGGCAGGCACCACTGGTAGCAATGAACCGAGTTACGGTTACGATGCGTTGGGCAATTATGTGCAACAGGGGGGCATTCTTGAGTCGGTTCCCCAGGATGCCAGCACCGTTGGTATCAGCGAACCGAGTTACGGTTACGATGCGATGGGCACTTATATGCAGGGGGACATTATTGCATCGGCTCCCCTGGAGGCCAGCATCCTTGGTAGCAACGAAGTGATCTACGGTTACGATGCGTTGGGCAATTATGTGCAGGGCGGCATTCTTGAGTCGCCCCCTCCGGAGGCCAGTTCCTTTGGTGCCAACTAACCGAGTTCTGGTTGCGATTCTAGGGGCAATGATGTGCAGGGGTGCATTCTCGTTCCGATGCCAGGGAATACTCAGGAAGTCAGCACATATGGTATTAACGACGAGGGGAACGGATATGATGCATATGGCGCAGGCGATTATGGCCAAGAGGACCTTTCGGGGCACGAATGCGTTCATCACTTTTTTCTGTAGTTGATGGTGATGGGGGAAAAGGAGAACTTGTTATTTTATCACAAGAGGAAGCAATCCTAACTTAACGAATGGACACCTTTTCATTTAGGTCCTTTCATTTTCATGTACTTCAATCCTAATGAGATCGGTCGCGTTATGACTCCAGCAAACACCTCCTTTGCACCGAGCAATCTTGGAGGTGCATCCCTCGTGGGTACATATGTTCTTGGCTTCGTGTCTCAGGCAAAGCCCCCCCCGCTTCGCTTTGATGGTGCACCCTCCATGGCTGCAAGTGGGCGCATTTGCACCATGCCTAATGAAGAACTTTCGGTTTTTCGCAATTTTCGTGTCTGCAAGTCAATCTCCTGCTGCATTTTAGGCCCCCTCCTTCTCGGACGACAAAGTTGGCACATGGTCGATAGCATCCAGAACATAAACCTTCTTGCGTGACGGTGCGGCATTTGTTACTAATTATCTTATGGTACGACCTTCGTCCTCAAATTGTAATGACTCTAAGAAAAACATTGTTGCGGTATCTACCTTGGCCCGAGGCTGCCTCTCATTTCCTTCCAAGCCGTTGGTATGCAAGTCCGACAGGCTCTCTATCATGGCATCCATTACATTTGTTTTTGTTTCCTCTGCCAGGTTATGTTTGAGTGCCAATTCTTCGAAATCTGATACAAATTCTTCCCATGAGGGATGCATGGTTGGTGCATTCTGGAGTGACTCCAGCTCACTGTAACATTCAGCTACTTCGGCAAAAATAACACTTTTGCCAAACCTTTCCAAAGATGGCATAGTCGTTGAGTGGGCGTCCAGGTCAATTATAAACTCCTCCCAAGAGAGTAGCATGGACGTTGAACGGGCGTCCAGCTCACTTATGAACTCCTCCCATGAGTGGGTGCTTGATGCACTCAGCAGCGATTCAAGATCAGAACACGCAGTTCCTTCTGTGACGACACTTCTATTTTCATATCCGGGCGAATCTATTGACGATGTCAAAGATCGAGGCAAGGGTATTTTAAGCATTTTCTTTTCAAGAAGAAGATGTGATGACAGACATCTCGCTTGAAACACATTCCTTCTTTACCTGACATACGAGAGTATCGTACTTGATCAACCCTGAGGCAGTGGTGATGGATTGCGACTGTTGAAAAAAGAAAAAGCAAAAAGCAAGACTCAGGCCAGGTCGAGTTGGTTTGATTCATTTGTCGTACTTCACAACACAAACATGAGTGTGTCGATCGTTTTCAAGAAGGAGGGCAATTCGTCTGCCAAGCCGGAGCTCCGATGTGGTAAGCTCAAGGACATGGAGAATGTCAAGTCAGCGCTGCCTAAGCCCAAAGGAAAGTTAAGATCAAAAACTGCAGGCCTTCGCACAAGTGAAAAAATGATTGCACTTTCCAGTATCAAAGAGTTACTGGTGACATCAAACTTAATGCTCGAAAAACTTCAACCTGCCGATGACGACCTTGCTATGAAACGGCCTGAGATAATCGATGTGCACCCCTCGAATCAAGACGGAAAATTTGCCATAAAGCAAGAAAATATGGCCCCTACTGTCACTGATTCTGGTGTTTCCGTCTCCGCAAAAAAGCAAGAGTTGACGTCGAACAGGACAGACAATACTTGCTCTACCAACGATAAGTTGCATTTGCCCAACATCAGAGAGTGCATCCCCTTATTCGCTTTGAAGAAGCAAATGGAACATAACGTCGAGTTCATCGTTGAGAAATCCAAGGAACGCGACGGGCTCATGATCCTGGGTCGAGATAAGACCAGGGAGAACGCTAAGCTTACTTCTCTTTTGCTCAAGCTGAGCGAGAAGCAGGCGTTATTGTTAGAACAAATGTGATGGAACTCACTCGTGTCATTTGGAGGGAGAATACAAAAACTTAAGCGGAATTTAGAGACAGAACAATCGTACCAGAGGAGATCCACTATTTTTGTTACGTCGCCACACCCCCATTCCTATGCATATTATTACAACCTCAATATAATTCAACACTCATAACTAACCATAACATGAGCATAACACGCATTTTAGTACAACCTGTCACCCTCGACCTCGTTTATACCAACGAACTGTAATCCAATGATTCGTGCTGGGATAGCAGTTCCAACAGCGGCATTAGTACCTTCTCCCTAGCCTCCTCCTTGGAAATGCTCTCAACTTGCATGCTCATTACAGGGTCGTGCAAACTCTGACGAATCATGAAGAATCCACCAGAGGACAGTCTCACTCGCACCCCTTCCAAATTTTCCTCGTCCAACGACCAATCGTCCAGGCGTTCGCACATTTCCGTCAAAGATCGGGTCACCCGCTCAAAGATGGAAGTGGTGGTTGCCAACGAACCATCGGTCACCTTGATCCTGAACTCTTCGTCGAACGGAAGTTCCTCGAGATCGGATATCAAATCCAATAAGTTGCCATCGCCCGATGACACAGTACGTGCCAGTAATCCGATGATCTTCACGGCTGTGTAAGTCCCATCGTCGACGTACCCATTCTCCCTCATGGCGCAATGTCCCGATGTCTCGATTGCGATCTCCGCAGTCGCCGAACCGCTCTCGGTTATTTCCCTCGCCTTGCCGATGACGTTGGCGTACCCTCGCAGATAACGAAGGTGACGCAATCCCAACCTGTCCACTAGGAATGCGCTCAAACCCTCGCTCGTGGTGGAATCGGTGACGATGGTGCATCCGGGGGAGGACGCGCCGAATATAACCCCCAAAAGCGCAATGAGACGATTGCGATTCAAAGGCTCGTACGTCGATTTCGTCCCGTCCTCGTGGATGACGCGGGGCAACACGAAGCCGGCACGATCGGCATCGGTGTCGAACATGATCCCGAGATCCGCATGGCAAGACGCGCACGCGCGCATCGTCTCGTCGACCATCTCCTTCTTCTCGGGATTCGGTACGCCGAACGTAGTGGGAAACGTGCCATCGGGTACTGAGTGTATCGACCCGGTAACGTCCGCGCCTAGATCGCGTAGCACATCGACAAAGAAGCAACCGGCGCCGTTGCCTGGATTGACCACGACCTTGAGGTTCGACAGAGGCCGCTCGTTGGGGGCGGAGGTGCCGACCTCCCGGACGATGGCGCGCCTAAGGGTGTCCGCGTAGGACGGCATGTAGTCCACCTTTTGGGCCACACGAAGGATGGGGGAGGGGGGGGGAGTAATCGATTTTTCGTCAGCACTTCCCCATTATTATTCGCCACACATGGAAGATGTAACTCACGCGCTCGGAACAAAGGACGCCCGAATTCCCCGACGATGGCGGCAATATCCCCATGTCGTACCATCCACGTGCCTCGTCCTGGGCGAGTACGATAAGGTCGTTAACGTCGTCCTTCGTCAATCCGCCGTTTTCGGCGAAGAACTTCATCCCGTTCTTCTCCTCCGGGAGGTGCGATGCCGTGACTTGAATAAGAAAAGGGAGTGGAGGACGAATGATGAAGAAAGGGACGGATATCGGTTGGTCGGAATGGGAAAATCAAAAACAAACACGCGATGCGGCCTTTCTCTCCCTCCCACGACACACGACCCCCTCCCCCCCGAATCGAATGCATGCCGGACGGCGAATGCGAAAAACTCACCCATCACGGCGGCATCGCACATTCCCGACCTCACGAATTCGTACATTGACGGCGTCGTGGCCAATCCGGTATACGAAACGATGACATTTTCGACGCCCTCGGCGCCCCTCGCGAAGGAATCGACCAACCGTTCGCCGTGCGAACGAGGATCCCGCCCGATGCATATCCTGACCTTCCCCTTCTTTCCCCCGTCCATGATGCCACCGTCGCGCATGTGGGAGGATGAGGTTGATACCCAACGAGCGAACGCGGCCCCGATGCAATGGGCGGCGAGGGGTGTGAATATCGCGCCGCCCCGACCACCAACGCCTCCCACCCCTTTGTCCCTATTCCCGAGTAAATGGCAGATGTTGGCAATCGTACCGCCCCTGGGGGACGAGACGTAGGTACCGCGCAGGTCGGAACCCGATTTCAACGACGACAGCATGTCATACATCGAGCGCAGATTCGGTGGGATGTTCGACGAGTCGATTTCGGACGTGGGATGATGGCGGTACGAGGAGGAGGCGGAGGAAGACGACCTCGTGTCGTAACCGATTGCGATCGGCGATGTCGTCCCGACGTTTTCGCTAGATGACGATGATAGCCTCGACGACCTCGTCCCTCGTGCGGCGCATGGGTGGGGAGCGACGGGGGATGGAAATGGAGGAGGCGGAACGACGATGAAGGCAGACGCGACCCCATCGCGACGATCGATGGCGGCGACGATGGCGAGGAGGAGGATCGATATGGCGGGGGATGGACGGGACATTGGAATGGCTATCCTCTCCCCTCGGGAGATGGTAGTTCGATGTGCAATTAAAATATTTTATTGTAAATATTGTGGCCATCATCGCAACAACTGATGGGGGGGCGAGGGGGTGGGTGGCCATCTGTTCTTGAGTTGAAGCAACGATCATCACAGATGGCTGATTTCTTATTTCCGGGAATACTAACACACAACCATTTTCACCTGAACTTTTACTCCTTCCTTTTTTTTTGGTTGGTATTTCCTAAATACTATTGTTATCATACTAATTTTTGATTGATTCACTATTATTATTACTCTATATTGTTTGGGGGGAATCTGTAGAACACCCCAAAACACACAAAACATACAAAACACACGAAACACACAAAACACACAAAACACACGAAACACACAAAACACACAAAACACACAACCACGCCCGCACGCGTAGTTGACGAATTGTATGAGCGCGATAAGGGACGCGAGTAGGGGTGGGACCGATGGCACCTCCACCAGGAGTAGGAGGGGCATACCGTCCAGGGACGTCGGCATCGCGATAGTCGTCATTCTTTCCCTCGCGATCTCGACGCTGATCACGTTCCGCCCCCCGGGTGCGGACGATGATGGCGCATCCTACGCCGGGGGGTGGGAAACGCGCAAATTGGGGAGGGGAGGTAGGGGGGATGGGACGAGGGGGACGACGTCGGGCGTGGTGGCGTCCGATGGGCGCGGTGGGATCGACCGTGACGAAAACGAAGACGATGAAGATGACGATGCGCAACGGACGAAGAAGGGGGCGGCGGAGACGGATGGAGGATGCTGCGGCGTCATGTGCACCACCCCCAACGACGCGTGCTGCCTCAAATGCGAATGCATGTCGAGCCCGCGCGAGCATGACCTGCTGATGGCGACGATGGAGGGCCTGACGCATCACATCATGGACAAGCATCCACCACCGAAGACGAAGACGGCATCATCGTCCTGGAACGAGGGACTCTCGTGGCTCAAGGATAGGTCGTGGGAGGGGAATTCGCACATCGGGAACAGGCCCGTTCAGGCGACGTACTATTACGATTGGACTCGTTCGGTATTACTACACGATGACGAATATGACGAAAACGACGGCGATATGATGACGACGACGACGACGACTGGACGACGAATATGCGAGATCGGGATGAACGGCGGTCACTCGGCATTGATCTTCCTCGCGGCGACGTCTCGATACGACGCAGCGATGGAGGAGGAGAACGGCGTTACTACCGGAATGCGCGACGATGTCGACTCGCGGTCGACGAAATTGATCATGTTCGATCTGTACGATTTCGCATATTCGAATACCGCGAAACGGTACATCGAAACGCTGTATCCCGGACGATTCGAGATGCACGTTGGCAACTCCAGCGTCACGCTCCCGGGATGGATCTCCGGCCTAACGACGGAGGATGAAAAATGCGACATCTTCTCGATCGACGGCGATCATACGTACGATGGCGCACTGTCGGACATACGCAACGCGGCGAAGGCTACGAGGGGGGGGGGGAGGGTGATACTCGACGACATGACGCCGGGTGGCGAAACGCGACGCGCGTTCGACGACGCAGTATCCGAGAAGACCATCGTCGATCCGAGGTGCATCGAAAACGTTTTGGTACGGGTGGGATACGAAAACCGTTATAGCGTGTCGAACTCCCGATCCTTGATGATGTCGTGGTGCACGGCGACGGTCTTATAGATCTCCCTTTTCTTCCGTAGATGGAGCGCGATGCGTTATGACGAGTATTTTCCGGTCATCCGCATTTTATGGGGGAGTGTATTACTCGAGGTACTCTGACATTAGTATCAACCGAAGAGTATTTCTAAAGTTTATCCCGACCAAGACGTATCTCTGACAGGAAAGGGCGCCGACGAGCAGAATGGAATGCGGGAGATAAATACCATTCCCGTTTTATAGGACTCTTATCTCCAGACGAGAAAGGGGATATGAAACTTTATCCAATAAGCGGGTAAATATCAATACACAGATTAAGGTCACAATTGCTATCAAATTGGTTGCATCGATGGCAGCTGGTGGCTTGTCCTTGTTTTAGTAGTAATCAGTTCATAGCGGGCATTTCATCTACGACAATATAACGGCCCATCCACCTTGTAAGAATTGACATCGAAATCATGCTACAGCATGCGTCACAGCAGGGGCAACTATCGTTGGTCGGCATAAGGGTTGCCTTGTGCATCTGTGAAAGGCTTGTGAAGCGTGAGGTGATCATTTTCGGGCTTGGTATGATTTATTGAGATAACCGAAAAATACCTCGTCGTGTTCCTCGCTAAAAGCAAAAACGAGTCAGTGAGCTTCCGTCTTGAATCTCTAGGTGTTATGGCCGAGGTCTGATGGGGCAATTTTGATCAAGGGGGAAAACTATTTTCTTGGATAGTGTAGATGAAGTAATTGGGGTAGATAATGAGCGAACACGAATCTCTTATGAACATACCAAATGTGGCATTGTGTGAGTAATCATCTGCTATGGGTTCTTTGGCATGTATTTTTTGTATATTTAGAGGATGGGGATGTGGCAATGTACGATACAGCGATACCATCTTTGATCGATGGCGGCAACATCTCGCGTCGTCAAGCAACTGCCTTTCGCCCGCCTAAGCCTTCAACTCTTGTTCTTTGATGCCGGCGACTCTTGATGGCTTACACCTCTATTTTTTTGGTGTGCCGCTTTCGCCTGCTGCATGTTGTCCTTGACTGAACCATATGGTACGCCCCCGCTGAAGTCAGCCACCATGTCGTTCGTAAGCTCCCTTTTTCATCCTGAGTAGGATGGTCTGATCCATGCTGAAACTTGACAAGCAAAGCCTGCTTTATCCTTCAGGCAAGGGATCCATGCATCAGCGCTTCCGACGAGATGGTGGAAGGCTCCCCTCCCCGCATGATTGTTTTGAAGTCAGAATGTTGTGTTGGCAGCAGCTGTGCACCTGTCACGCACGGTACCTAACCTCCGGTGCTAAACATCGCGTTTCGATTTTCAGTTCCGTATCACTGAGCATAGAAATGTGTCTGACATGAAACACCTGTAGAATCGGCGTTGCAAGAGGGGAAGATCGTCCTTGTCTTGTTTTCGTCCTATCCGCATTCATGGGCATCACCGGATAAGAAATGTTGACATTCACCCCCATGATACATGATCTGACCCAGGTCACCAGCGTGTCATGTCCGACATGCTATGCCTAATGGCCTTCCTGATGTGCTCTTCCTCCTCCTCGTCCATCTTTAACTGTTCTTCCCAGGATAACTTCAATACTCTTTCCAACATTTCGTCCTGACTGTTGGGATCGGGAGCACTTTCATTAATACTCCTCATGATCGCTTCAGCCAATAGTTCCTCCTCGATAACGTTCTTGTCAACTTTCAAGCTAACAACTAAAGTCCTGCTCAGCATCTCTTCCTCGTCCCGCTGAGCATTCTCCTCCTCTATGCGAGTGCGCAATAGCAGGTCTGCGATCAACTGCTCCTCTGATGCCTTGATACGTTCCTCCTCCTGCTGCCTTAATGCGTAGATGTGCTCGGACTGCCGAAGTGCAAGCTCGAGCTCAGCCTCGCACATCTTACTCTCGCTGAGAAGCCGCTCCTCGACGCTCAGGTTCCGTGCACTCTCGATAGATGCGAGTTCGAGAGATCTGCGGAACTTTATGTCGTCAGCGACCTGCTGTCGGGTGTGGGCGATATGTGTTGCCTGAGATTCGGATATGGCGCGTTGGATCTCGGTTTGGCCGCAACCTTGTCTCCGCCTTATTCCACCGTCGGTTTGATTTCGCGGTGATGAAGGCTTGAATGTACTAGGCGAAGAATCGGACGAAACCACGCGAATGACATCGCTGTCCGTGTGTACATGATGATGAATACAGATCACACGAGGAGGTGCGAGCCCAGCATCGCCGTCCGATGATAAGTGGCCATGGCTGTTGTGTCCATATCCCTTTGGCAACAATGATGCAGGAGTAGCAGCTGCCGCGGCGGCCGGGGGTGAGAAGCGTCGGGCGACATTGTCCCCGTCGCCTCGATATTCCGAGTGGCCAATGGAGCTCATGCTAAAATCATCGCGATGATGATTATTATAACTCGGTGCGTTATGATATGGGTTGGAGCTCGCGCCCCTCGCAGCGGAGCTCATCTTCATGTCGTCGAGGAACAGCGGCGACATGATTGTTTTCGTTGCGACCGTGAATGCATGCTCTATCGGATCATAGGGGTTGTATATGAGCATTGCGCCTAAATCTTGGGGTAGAGCGTGATCGGCGGCCGGCACTGCCGTCCTAAATGGAGGATGACGCGTTGAGGTCGATTGCGCGATGGGGAGAGGAGCATTCTGCATAGAGGTCTCTTGCAGCTGTGATCGCCGCGACGGAGCGATATAATTAAAATCTTCGTTGGAATAACGGGACCGCTGTGACGAGGCGGCAAAATTAGTATCTTCGTTGCAATGACGGGGAGGACGCTTGCCACCATGGTGTATTGCGCTATCGCTGTATGATGCCACGATGCCTTGCGATAACATATCCTGTGTTGCCATTAATGCTAAGTTGTTCATGAAAACCATGCTAGACCCGGGCGAGGGAGGACAGAACCGAGGACGATCATCGAAGGTGCCGTTCCGGGTGACTGAAGATGGATGATCCAAGACATCTCTCTCCCTCGTCGAGGACTCTCCCTCTCGGCGGTAGGATCGAAGCCGTCGTTGCAGAAGGGCATCTGACTCGGTCGGATGCGGCTCGTCCCGGTGACGCCGGATATCGTTCGAGGGATAACGATGATTCAGATGTCGATGGCGTTCTTCATAGTTGCAGTCCTCCCCGTAGTCGTCATGCCACGTGCCACTGAAGGCATCGACTTGGAGGAATGCGACATTATCGACGAATCGAATATTCCTCTCGTGGAATATCTTCCTCAGGGCCGTGCGCAAGGCGCCCTGCGATCGATTCTGGTAAATAACGCGCGAGAAATTAGGGTGAGAGAACTAGAAATTCGGCTGAGAACCAAAAGTTCGTAATAGATGGAGAGGAAGCTCGGAAAAAAAAATGTAGATTCGACATCCCATTTGATACTCGCCACGCATTCCTCCGTCAGTATCGCGACATCCCTCAGGGTTTCCAAACGCCTCACATTCCTAAGCAATGCCATGACGCGATCGGTGGCGGACTTGACGTCGTGGAAGGACCGGACGTCGACTGTCCCCCCGGACCCCCCGATCGAAAGACGAGGCCCGTCGTTGTCGGGGGAGATGCGACCGCAGTGCGCACCGTCGAGTTGGCGTGTCGTGACGGACGCGCGCGAGGGGGGGGCGGGGGATAGCGATGACATCCCCCCGTCCTCCTCGTACCCCCCCCCCCATACCCATCGGGGTGGGACGAGCGCATTATAATTCCCCGCGGACGATCGCACGGCGGCAATTTCGGCATCCCCCCGCGCGCGATCATCGTACCCCCCCCCCAGGCCACCGGGGCGGACGGCGGCGGCGGTAGGAGGGAATACGGACGGAGAAGTTAGGGGATAATTATTTTCGGAGATTGTGGAAAATTCGGAGCCTTCCGAGGAGGGACGACGGGGGCGTCCCGCCGGTCCTCGCGGATACGACGACCGCGACGAGCGGGAGGACGAATCGTCGTCGTCGTCGACTGTGTTGCATCTGTCGTGCATCGTTTCGACGCTGCCGTCCTGCTCCATGATTATGCCCATGAGTTTGTCCCGCGATTGCGTTGTATTGTAACCTTCCCTTCTCTTCTCCATAAACTCATGGGTGTGATTCGGAAGATAAATAATTTAATCGAAAACGAGAGACAAGACCAGACAAAAAGAACACGTCAGTCGTCCCAACGAGAGTTATAACATTATTTAACATCGAACGATGTGGAATTCTGGCGAATGAATCTTCGGGGTCTCTGGAGATATGACTGAAGCAATATCCCTTTTAGTGAGGCTGAGGGAGGGAAGAGGAATAGGGGGACAGCCCCTCAATTTCCCTCAAACTCATTCTTGCTGGTTGGCTGTGAGCATAGGACATTTGTGTAACAGATGGACGGGCCAAAAGAAGTTGACCGGTCAACATTTGAAATGTTGACTTTTGAAGAGGTCAGACTTCGGGTCCGGGTCGGGTCTCGGGTCCAGGAATTCAAGTTGGAATTCGAATATAATATTTAGTTACGTATGTCCTACTCTATTTACATTGCAATGACATCTACGATTAATACGAATTAGTATTACATGTTGGTCTGTCCATGATGGTCGGGTCTCGGGTCCGGATCCTTGACCCGACCTCGTGACCCGAAGGACCCGACCCGTTCCGGTCCGACTTCTAGACTTTTGGGGAAACATTTTTCGGAATTAGTATGTCACCCACGAATTCCAACATAGGGTCGGTCAACATTTCAAATGTCATCAGGTCAACATTTCAAATGTTGACCGAGCAAGTCAACTCTCGAAAAATCATGCAAAAAAAGGCTGTTTCTTGTTTCTTAGAGTACCTAGTTGGATGTTATTTCTCACATAAGTAGGATTTCATACAAAAGTTTTTTCCTCTTCTCTCAATGCCAAAAGTCAAGTGGCAGCCCCGCAATAAATCCCTCAACATCAGTACTGTCATGACAGTGAGCCCACCCAGAACGAAGCTTTCTAAGACAAATTCGTATTAGTTCCTCAAGAGATATTTTTACATTAGATCTTCATGGGCCATAAGTCGAGTCTCAGCCAGTTAGGGTTATCCCTAACTCTTTGGGAATCGCTCTTGATCCCCACGGGGGATCCAGTATTCTGGTCCCGACCCGCCCAGTGAAGCCGACCAGCGGATCGCGTGACGAGAGTCTATCTTAAAAATTTTTGAGGGGGCTCTTCTCTCTCGGCCCCTGCCAACCAGATTGAATCCATTATTTTTATTTAACCGTATTAGTCACGGTAAAATATCACCCCCGATTTTGTCCGAACGACTTAGCGATGGCCTGAATAGGAAAGGGGAAGAAGAATGACCACCCCCGCCGCCCATCACCTACTACGTAAATATCTCACCAACGCGATCCTATCGGTGCCGCCGGTCCTGTACGTACGCGACAACTTCTACTCTCTGTACGTCGTGGACGGCAATTCGATGATGCCGTCGTTGCATCATGGCGACGTCGTCCTCGTTCGCAAGTCGGACGTGTATCCCGAATCATCGTGGAGGCGATGGACGTCCGCGTGCCCATCACGTCGACGTCGTCGAGACGGAAATGACGATCGCGAGAACGAATCTCGCGACGCGCTGAACGTCCTCGCCCTCGACGCATCGTCCGGCAGGCCCATCGGCGACGGGTGGACGGGACGTACCTACCTGCGTCCACCGACCGTATGCGTGTCCGGTTCGGTCGTCGTGTATCGCGCGCCGGACGCTCATAAGTATCCCACGGGCGAATATCGAATCAAGAGGGCGGTGGGATTGGGCGGACAGCTCTGTCGAACGACGAATCGGGGCGGGGGGAGGGGGGATATGGTCAGGGTCCCGCCGTTTGCGTTGTGGATGGAGGGCGATAACAACGATGACGATCGTGTCGGTAATAATGAGGAGGACGGGGATGACGTGGTGTCGATGGTAGGGACGGACCGCGCGGAAGAACGACGGCATCGTCATTCGTCCGTGGACAGCAGGACGTACGGTCCGGTGTGCAAGAACAACGTCGTCGGCATCGCGGAACGGATCGTCTGGCCACCGTCACGATGGGGGAAGATACCCAATCGCGTGCATGCTGATACGGACGCGTCGGCGCCGCGATCTTGGTGGGTATGATGAATAGGGGAACGGGAAATGAGACGAAAAAAATACAAAACGAGAGGCGAAATGAACATGACGAATTTCGTTATCAAACCCCTTCGGGCGAATGGGGGGAAATTTCCGACCACTCACCCTCTCGTCGTGGGTGGGGAGGATGGATTCGTCCCGGCCGTTCCGTCGTCCGGAGGCATTGGGGGGGGAGGAGACAAGTATGGGAGGATATTGATAATTTACCAGCTTTTTTTTTGAGCAGTGGTTTTGCATACCCAGTGCCGGAGAATCGGCGTTGATTTCAATTTCCGATGTCATTCGTTTATGCAGTTTTCTCCCGGGGCGTTCCAACGAAATAATCACAAGACAAACAGTGTACGATACTGTAGCAAAAGGATGGAATGAAATCGCCCCGTCAAGGTCAACGCCTCCAATTCGCTGAATGATTGTTTCAGAAGCGGTGTATAATAATTTTTCATTAATCCGAATAAAAATTCAATGTACGAAGCAATCGCAAATAAAGGGGCCAATCGTCCTACTACAAAATCAATACAAATAGCCGGTAAAGCATAATGTCATGTAGTCCATCTGTTGGTCTCCTGTAAAATAAATATCATAATATTGCAGTGCCATGGTGCGATGTATGTTTGATTATCCAACCGCCTTCTAATACCATTATACAACATGCATTCATCACGCATATTTAGAGGTTTCGTCGTTCGGGTACTCCCCCCCCCCCCCCCCCCCCCCCCTCCTTTCGTCAAGTATGCGATGTCGGATGAAATTCATCGCGTTCGAGCAAGCGCGATCCGTCGTCCGTCTCGGCAGGCGAATCCACGATGAGAATCCATCGTCGTCGTTATTGGGCGGCGGCGGAATATCAGTGGCGGACGTTGTTTTTCGCGTCGCGTCGTCGTTCGTCGACGATCGGGACGACGACGCGATTTCCGATCCCGCCGTCGTCTCCCCCCCGACTCCCCCCCCCCCTCCTCCTCCCGCGACGACGCCGAGGAACGACGTCCCGATCATCGGGCGGGCGAATCGTCGTCCGAGATTGATCGACGCTTCCCTCGATCGCATTTCGACGGCGCGAATGACGCGCGATAGTATGCCACGTGTCCAACGTTTGTCGAGGCGTTTCATTATCGCGCTCACTCTCGCGCGCACCCTCGCGCATGCAGACGACGATGCAGACGACGATGCAAACGACGACGACGACGACGTGGGCGATCGCCGATGTCGATGATGTCGTCGTCGCCTTCGGTCGGCGACGGTACGACGCTCGCGCGTCGCATCGACGCGTGACGTCGACGCGGATGCGGCGCCGCCGACTCCCGGGATAGCATTCAGGATGCGATCGAGATGTCGCATCTCGTGCATCATTCGCAGCTCGTTGTACGCGTATGATGTCGACGGGACGTTCGGTCGCATGGCCTCGTCGGGAGCGATAGTGGGAGCGGGTGGGATCCCAGCGGCGGCGCGACGACCGTTATCGTCCCCGATGAGACGTACGACGTTCGATATCTCGTCGCGTACGGCATCGACGGCGGAGTCGATGCGCGTCGGCATGGCAAGGCCGTGATTTTGTTGGGACCCGTAGCAGAGAGAAGATACGCAGAAAGAGCAGCAGTGAACACTGTACTGCACGCACCACCTTCCAAAACTGTTGTCCGACACATCTCCCATATGATCCAACGTAGGAACAATATAAGTACTGATTCCTCAGTGTTTTTTTCTTTTCGCTGGCCAGTCTTCGCAATAACCCTAATCGTAACCCTCATCAAACTTCTGGTTTTGTTAGGCGTTACTAACAAAAGTTGCGGGCAACCATCCGTTCAATATGCCGCGTGGGGTGAATAAAAATAGAAGTGAGCCTGGTGACATTGTGATGATGCTGCCATAAAAAATGATTCACTCCAAGCAATCAGGTATTTGTGTTAAAATGAATTGACACATCGCGTGTTTCATACTAGTCCCTATGTTGTCCCTGTAGGATCCTGTCTTGGCCGGAAAATAGTGTTGTTCCCGCCACAAATCTCCGAAATGCGTGTTGGGAGGTGATGACGGAGGTAGATATCTTTTCAGATGGTTTTTTCGCGACTTTGTTGGCACACAGGTAGCATGTACAAACAGCTCTGATTTCACACAGCGCCGCACATGCCCTTTGCTGAGCTATTTGAGGTCACCCTTGGCGGCGCTGCTCCTGATTGTCGAGTTTCTAAGCCCTCCGAAAGAAGACCCAGGATGAAGTCCGCCAAGGTGAACAGCCATCAGCCCGCCGTTGTCGCTTGTCAGTGGGTGGGGGGTAGTAATAAGAGACCCTAAGAAAATAATCTATTTAGTGAAGGCATCTATTTCATTTAATTTTTTTACAATATCTCAAAACGATCAAATACCGCAACCCCCGTGCTCCCCACCGGTCGCGCCTCATATCCCCTACCTACGCCATTGAGTCCATGTGTTTTATGTTGGTTGTTGTGTTTTATTTGTAGTCTGGCAGCCGCTTAAGGTCGATGAGTATATTTGTTCTTTATAGATTCCATTGCTCATTTCGATAGCCCAAGCAATGGGATCACGTCTCACCCTGACCTGCGCACAGTCTCCCCCAACTATACCCTATCGCTGAGGCCGACTTTTGGATGGTTGTTGTGTCCCCCCGTCCAGTGCCATCCCTCTAAACCCAAGGACCTGTCCATCTCACTATTTTGATTTTTTCCATTGCTCAATTCGCCGCCTCAAACAATGGATTAACATCCTTACTGCACGTTCTGGCCCGGTCGCATCTGCTCTCAAACGATCCTCCCCACCACCGGCACTATCATTTGGTTGGTTGCCGCTTTCTCCCATCAATCGGCTGCCACCTCAGACTGGTGCTCTGCCCATCTCTCAATTTTTTATGGGTCAAAACAACCCCCACAGCGTGAAATAAAATGAAAAAAGCCTACCCGGCATCGACCATGATGTGGTTATCTGGCTCATCGTATAGGAACGGATGCCAGAGGGCCATGGGGGGCCATGGGCAGCGGTAGAGGCCGTGACGGATGTCGTGTCATTGTTGGTGTGTGTGTGAGGAGGGAGTTGTGATGAGAGAGAGGAGCAAGCAGATATCCCACATACATGCCTGGTACTAATAATTTGGGGGACTGTTTGTCCCCTAATCCCCAAGAAATGCTACACAGGTAGCATAAACAGCTCTGATTCCACACAGCGCCACACATGCCCTTTGCTTGATGAAGTCCGCCAAGGTGAGCAGTCGTCATCCCGCCATCGTTGCTCGTCAGCGGGTGGGGGGTACCAGACTAGTCATGAAGTTCGGACATAATGCCCTTAACTTTTGTAAAAATAGGGTTACAACCTTCCTCCCAAGTGCAATATGGTGCGCATAGGTACTGGCAGTCACGTCATATCAGGATTTTGATTGCAATTGGGTGTGAGACCACCCTTGCATCAATTCCCTGTTTGCAGCTGAACCTATTCAATTGTAAAAACTCAGGACGGTTAATTCCTACGTAGGTGCCAGTATCTTTTGATTGTTCCCGCCACAAATATCACTCTGAATCATGCATACACACCATGGTGGCCGCCGATATGGCAATACTACTCTGATGAAAGCATAATAGATGAATCGAACCTCCTTAATTTCAGGGTGGGGAAAAGCCTCATCGACTAAAAAACCCAAGGGCCACCAAATGTTCCAGCCAAAAGTCTAAATCCAAATTAACCCTGTGTTTAACCCCAAGATAGTTTTTCTGCTCGGGAACGAAGGGGGACATACCGTGGTGACGTAGGAATTAAAGGTCTAATACAGAAAAATCGTCTCCGTCCTCTACACGTGACCATACAACTATTCCTACTTCAAGTTTAATTCAATTCAAGTAGGGAAAGTGGTGCGCGCAGGCCACACCCGAACATGCAACCTCACCTCCCTTCCAGATCTCTCCACAAATCACTCTCTGACATCAAATCCAGCCAACAATCCACTCCAATGCCACGTACTAGTGTTGCCTGGATAGGACGGGCATTTTGATGGATGACAACTATGAGGATGAAGAATGAAAGTTTTAATTGAAGTATTAATTATTATATGTTAAATAATAATTGTGATCATTATATTATAATATTAATACTATTTATTAATGGCCGCCTTAATCCCCAGCACCTCCACCACGTCGGATTCACCATCATTGTCCCTGGCCCTCTTTGCCGCGACCTTTGCAATCACGACCTTCACAATCCCCTTCTTCACATCATTGACCGCAATTTGGCGGAGGTTTAGGCGAGACAGGATGATTGCCTTCACGTGGCCATAGTCATGGAACCACTTACAATGAACCGGTGTCTTTGAGACTGACGTTGGTTACCTGACAGAGGATCAATGTGTGTTAGATGATGGTATTGTCATAATAAAATGCACGATAAAAAAATACTCGCCTGGCACAGGACACTGTCCCGGTCTTCACAAAGGCACGGGGGAGGAAGCCAACACGACAGCGGTCAACACCCATGTCTACAGTGTACACTGCCAACACAGCCTCCTTGACGACCTTGCCCGCCTTGACGAACGTGAAGACCTTGCATCGAATACAAACTAGCAAGTTCTATTCAAGGGAGAGACCACACGTCGCATGCTCCTTGCAGTGGCGTCCCGTATTGGCACGGTTGATGCCAAGAATATCCAACGAAAAGCAATTTGGGTGCCTGGAAACCGTCTGCCTTCTGGGGGATGAAAACCTGACTCTTGTGAGGATTCAATGTGGCCGGGGAGCACTTCGTGGTCAAGGGGCTGCTGTCGTCAAGGGCTGCCCCCATCACGACTTTGACACTAAAAGGCATGCGCGCAGGAGGGGGGGAGTACATCACGATCTCACGGATCTTACGAGCTCTTACCATGGCGGAGGTCGGCCTTGGGGGGGTGAGAAACTTGGGGGAGCTGATCAAGCTCATGATGCCTGTGTTTTTGTTAGTAGGTTTTGTCAGTTGTGTTTTTCGTGTGCACGCCTCTCACATGACACATGGACCCAGAACAAATATCCACACAACCTGACCGGCCTCCAAGGAAAGTATGGCAAAGTTAGAATCACCGGAAAGCTCTCAACAAGCTCCTTCTGGCGATGGGGGTGCACAGGCACCGCAACCCAGGAGTTCAGTAATTAATCCGGTCGAACCGGATGGGATGGACACGACTGGACGCGATCGTATGTAGAAGTGCTAATTATCTTAGATTTTCTAATAGTAAGGCTGTCCTGCCCTTATGCCCCGGCGGACCTTATGCCCCGGATAATATGGTAGTCTATCATACCAATTGGTTATTCAGCGGACAAAAACTATGAATTCATACCTACGAAACCATGACTTTTGGGGCATGCTCCCCAGCCCCTCGGAAGCTGTAAAATGGGTTTCAGCACCACCAGACCTATTCCCACACAAGTCAAGGGCAAAAATCCTGGTCAGCAACGATGGGGTATCACATCATCAGCAGACCTCAGACCCCCAAAATCATGAAAATCGTTACCATGAATTCATGCCTATTTTATTTCAATTGCCATGCTCTTGGAGATGGGCGACATGGCAAAATGGGCATAGGAACTCCAAGGGGGGACATATATGATGTATATGTGCGGTGGTTGTTGTCGCCGGTTCTCTGCATCGGCAGTACGACTATCACATCCGCCTACAATCATGTGTGACAATTCGTTGACGTGTCGTGACCAATATGGTCATAAAAGGGGTTGACTATATGTCCTACCGATTTAATAACACAATGTACTATTTGTATGTTTTTATACATGTGTTTCTCACTTTTCCCCCTATCTTCGGGTACGTGTTCCTGCATACCTG
>JALLBA010000441.1:0-18251 GCA_036939675.1 Cyclostephanos invisitatus
GTTTGGCGATATTTAAGTGTTGCACAAACACAAATTTAATTTTGGGAACGCTCCAATTACATCACAGCAAAACACAAACTCATTCACCAATAAGAAGGCTTTGTCAAAGGGGTCGTTGGGGTCGAGCGGTTTCACCACACCAGGGCGCCTGGCAATGGCTTTGGGCATCGATGTTGGGTTGGAGCGGGCCGACATGGGGTAGAATTATGAAAGATTGGTCCATGTGAAGCCTGTGATTGCTAAGCTGCGAGGTAAAATCACAATGAAACCATGTAGACCCTCAATCAACGCAGAAGCGGAAGAGGAATCCGTAGTGTGATATCAGAATCTTCCCATGGTCGAGTCCTTTAAAGATAGCATTGGTTTTGAGGGGGACAAGCCGAGCGTGCCATCCCAATCATGGCAGGATTGCAACCAATGCTACCATCAACTTGAGACCAGGAAAACGTCTGACCCTCGTCCACCGATGCTTACACACAATGGCAATGAATTCCTTGTCCACCATCCGCATTGACGTAGGGACTCACGGCTGTTGGAGTAACGTTCCGAGGCGTTCGTCCTAGTAAGCACACCGGTTTGTTCCGAATTGATATTAATTAGGTGATTATTCTATAGAAGTGAGGAAGAGGGGAGTTCCTCGGAGTTCGGAGTCTTCTTGGTAGAGGTAGGTGCAATAAGTACCGTACATACGTTCTCCGGATTCCGTGTACATCTCCCAACACACTCCTGCGGTGCAGCTGATCCCGTTATCACTGCGCCGGTAATTCATCATTCCTTACTGTGGGCACAATTCCCATTAGTAGGTCCCTGAATTTAATAAACGTAGCTCCTTGAAGTGGCTTCATAAGAAAATCAGCAATCATTTCCCCCGTGGGACACCATTTAGCGCTAATTTCTCCGGATTTAATCCTGTCCGTAACAAAGAAATATTGAATGGCGATGTGTTTGGTCCACTTTCCGCTGGACATCTTACCGTTTTGTTCCAGAAGAATCGCCTTTTATTGTCTTGATGTAGAATGTTGTCCATAACTACATATCCTTGTGCTTTCAAAAAGTTTCGTGACCATATGATAAGGGACATCAAGTCGTTGACGCCCACGAGTTCACTCTCTGTAGAGCTCCGCATGTTCAGCTTCTGCTTTCCTGAGGAAAAAATTGGGAAACCGATTCCCAGCGTCAAAGCTCCACCGCTGTGACCCCTCATATTGGGATGAACCACAAATGCCGTGTCGACATACCAGTGCAGGACGCCCCCACTAGTTTCACCAAGAGTGAGGGGCATGTCGATAGTGCTCTTCAAATACACGATAAGATGGTGCAGCTTCACCCAATCATCAACATCTGGATTTTGCACTCTGGTGGTAAGGTATGAGATGGCAATGGCTATATCTGGCCGAGCTCGCTTTGCCACATAAAGTGCCTTAGCTACCACATTATGAAACCCCGCCTTTTGGGCTTCTGATAGCTTAATGGAGTCCTCATTCACCACAAAAAGGTTGGAAGGCACCGCCGTTGGTGTTCCACGTGACTTTCTGAAATTGAATTTGAAACCGTCAGAGTCCATTTCCGCAGACAATTTATCCCATGCTGTGATGATGTCTTTGACATAGTCAATCATTGAGATTTTAGTCAGACCTTCAGAACTGTAATCAATAGTCATTCCAAGGTTTTGTGTACTCGCCCGCGATGTACAACCATGGCTCCGCTGCCATCCTCGAAAATGCTCTCATAGTCTCGACGGAGCCATTCTATCGCCTGGTCAACAACACGGGCCGATCTGTGGGATACTTTACAATCATCCAAGTGAAAGCATATTGTAATCTGTTTCTTTTGAACCAGCTTATTCCACACACACGGATCATAAGGGTTCATCGTGTATCCCTGATTCTTGAGGCTCCTGGTGAATTTACGGTAATATAAGAGGCTGGCGACCATCGTCCCGTATATCGCATTGAGACACTCGACTAAGATTTGTTTACGTCCTTGCTTGTCGGTTGACACGAACGGGCCGTATACTTTTGGAGTGACTTTTACAAGGACATCCACCATGTGCCCTCTAATTCTCATGATTATCTTGTCTTCGTCGTTTTCCACCACTGTCTGGATAAACACATTAGGGATGTCCACGATGGCTACGTCCTGACGTTCTTTTGCGTCTATTAACGAAGTAAGTAGCACTGACTCCATCACCACTGTGGGTGAGCTTGCGCTCTCCTTGCTGATAAAATCTCTCTGCTTGTTTCCACCAGCAACCTTTCGTGCTTTGATTTGACCTGATCGCTTTTTCTTTACAAGAACATGCGACTCAAGCACTTGCTTTTTCTTCTCCTCATCAATGTCTTTCCAGTGGACTGGATTGAAGGAATTTCGCCAGTGAAGCTGTGTCGCCTCTGCTTCAACTGCTATCTTCGCGTCGTCCCCCCATTGCTTGAGGGCGGCTTTCAGCGATAGTTGAGTCATAACAGCTGCCACAATTTCTCCGGAGTATTCATAACGTGTGTCTTGGAGAAATGAGAGTCCCAATTGCATATAGGAGTAAGTCTTCCCTGACATGCTCGGAACGTATTTTTGAGTTGTTTTACGTTGTCGTTCTGACCGCCTTGGCTCCACGGGGCGCGCCGGCTCCACCAAGGTCGGTTCTTTAGGTGGTGAAACGTCGATATCATTAATTCCTATTGTTTGTTCCCCAGGTTCCACTCCTGGGATCCCAGGTTCCACTCCTGGGATTTCGACGGCGCTATACGAATCCTTGTGTAGCTCGGTATCCACTCCTGTGATGTCGACGTTGTCAGGAGCAACATCAGGAATGATCTCTCCTGGAGGAGTGGTGTCGAATTGAGTTGATGGAACCGGGTCGTTCACATACGACGGATCATCGTCACCAATAACATTGCCCGATTGATCAGTGAATACTGCTTGAGTGGGCTGATCGCGACCGATGAAATTTAGATGAGTTATAACAGAGTTAATGATTTTGCATGTGTTTAGGGTGAAAAATCGATGTCCACCCTGAGTGTTCCCGCTAGGACCCAAAGAGATTGCACCGATTGTACGGCTAGTCAAGCTGTTTCTTGGTAGCTTTTCCTCATGGACTTGGCAGTATGAACCAAAAGGAAGGGAATTTTTTTTAAAGTCTAGGACCTCTCCTGACAGTATGGCTTTTGGTCCATATACTTCAGACACACCCCCTTTTACCGGGAACTAATTGAGAAGCTTTACCGCATAGAACACCATGTGGGTCAGGATTGTTTTAGGAATTGTCTGTCGAGGGAGGGAGTGTTGTATTGATCGGACCCTTTCTTTACCTCTCTAATACGTCGTTCGATGAATGGCTCGTGCTCATTAGCACTAGATAGATTTAGACGGGGTGCTCCCATCAGTAAATTGGTATATTGTTCGATAGGGGAGAATTCCCCGTCTCCCGTTATGAACGTGACCCTGAAACCCCGTTGCAGATAATAATAGAAAATCCCTTGTAAGGCTTTAAAAATCTCACCCACACTCCTGTTGGGTAGATGAGTCACCGTCGTGAAATAAATCACTCTGCTTAATGTGACGAAGAAAGGAATTTGGTTGACAAAAAATATATCCATCCCGAGCGTCACCTCCTTGTGTAGCTCGTGGATCTCCTTTGGGATATGCACAGTGTCAGACTTAACCGGTTCCGGCTTCTTCCAAACCGTTTTGCCTTTTAGTGCAGCCACACTGGGTCCCCATATTTTATATGCCACCATGGCATCGTCAACTGTGACCGGGCAGTCTTTGATTTGGTTGGAACGTAATATCCATAAAAAATCCTGCTGAGAAGGGAATCCTAGGCTGGCATACAAGCTGCGTGCCTTGTCCGCGCGTGCAACCTGCCGTTTGGAGAAAAACTGCATGTTCGATTCCACAGTCTCTATAAACGCGAAGTCTGCCTGTCTTGGGTCAAAAAAGTGCAATCCGCTGGCATGTTCCTTGAAGACTAGGTTAGGAAGTCCCGCCTTCTCCCGTTCGACCATGAACGATTCATGCTGCGAGTTGTAAGAGACTTTGTATTGCCTTTTCATAATTTTTAAGGCAAAGATGTTGGCAATTGCTGATTTTGAGAACCACACTGGTTCGTCGTAGTCTTTCACGTCGGCGATGTGATACACTATTAAATCCCCACAGTTGGTCTTCAACGTAAGTGGCTTTGGGGCGAGTCGTATGTTACTGACAAAATCTTGTTGCAGAAAATGTCTTCGGTCGACTGGTTATCAAGTAAGATGACCTCACGCAGATCAAATCCTCTCAGATATTTCTTAGACTGCTTGAAAACCATGTCGAAGGTGTTGGATGTGGAGCCGAACAGCAGATGTAACATCTCTTCACTCGACTCGCTGGACGACTCGTCCTCATGGGCTGATTTGAGCTGAGCAAATGACTTCTTTAGAGTCTTGAATTGACTTTCAAAGTCTTTCGTCTTCGGTTTGCATGCCGATTTGCTGCTCGCTTTGCTTGACTTGCTCGAGATGGAGGAATTGTCATCGTCCTTGCCCTTCGTTGGGCAATGTGACTGAGGGTGGCCTAACTTGCCACACTTGAAACAAGGTTTATCTTTAAAGTACTTTTTATCAAAGTCCTTTTTCTTGCCCTTCTCTTGATCTTCCGTCTTTTTGCTGTCCCCTTTCTTAGGCTTTCCTCCTTTCTGAACAAACGCCGTCCCATGCAATCCAGCATCTCCGGGGGTGGATTTGGAGTATCTATCAAGGAATAGGAGGGCTTGGGGACAGTTCTCAGGGTATTTATCGCTACCCTTCGTGAAATCATTCTGCAGCTCTTTCCGAAGCAGCAAGTCATGCTGTGCCCTGCTGTTTACAAGGAACAGGTAGGCTAAGTATCGATCCTCTGCAGATTGCTTCACAGCATCTTGCTCGGCACTGGTGAGTGAGTCAAAGCTCCTCAAATGGGAGGCTTGGGCACAGTATTCCCATAACACCTTGTGCCCGAATTCCACGCCAACTGACCGAGCAATGTCGTACCCCTTATTAAAATGCTCGTACCATTGGGTGTTACTTAACCCACCTTGCTTAGTGTTCAAAACGGCAAGGTTCTGCTCGTGTACCGCCGCGAAGGGGTACTGGTCCTCCGTCTGCTTGAGGACCACTCGTTCGATGAGCTTGTACAGCTCGAGGGGGTCATAGGACACACTCACAGTGGACCAGGAAGGGTCTTGCTTCATTTTGTCCTGAAGAAGTTGGGTGCACTGCCCCAAGATTAGGGAGTACGCCTGACCGCGATTCATGTCCAGTGTAGCAGCTCGCCTGCTTTGGTTTCTGCATTCATTGGAATAATCCATGCGCTCTTGTTCGGTCAGCTCGATCGGCACGTCCTGCGCCACATTGAAATCCGCTTGAGCAATCTTGTTGTGGAGCTTCGTGAGCTCGGTTACGAGGGCGCCATTGGACGGATCGCATAAGATCTCCGCTTCAAGCAAAGTGCGGCTGTTTTACCGTGCTGTACTCATCGTCGCCTGCTGTCCCCTGACAAGTGCGATTCGGAGGGTGTGGCGAGTCATCGTCGCGCTGGAGTACGTTGGGGGGGGGTATGACGACTGTCGTCTTATTCTGCAGCTCATTGGCTATGTCCTCCCCATATTTCGATCCGACATATTGCACTATCTTCTCTTGCGTGATTCGCATTTGATCGGCTGCCGAGGTAGTCCCAAAATCGAAGACGTTTCCCTCGAGATCTTTACAGAGGCCGACTTTTGTCGACTTAGCTCGTCCGACGTAAGCGTTTCCTCTGCTGCCGCCCCCCACTCTGCCGGGGCGACCGCTGCATCCTCCGCCGCGGGCTTTCCCTCCCCCCTTTCCGCTCATGATGGGGAGCCAAGGAAAATAGAAATCCTTCTATAGAATAATGTTGGAGTAACGTCCCGAGGCGTTTGTCCTAGTAAGCACACCGGTTTGTTCCGAATTGATATTAATTAGGTGATTATTCTATAGAAGTGAGGAAGAGGGGAGTTCCTCGGAGTTCGGAGTCTTCTTGGTAGAGGTAGGTGCAATAAGTACCGTACATACGTTCTCCGGATTCCGTGTACATCTCCCAACAAAGGCCAGCCAAGAATGAAGATATCATAATCAGAAGTTCTCAAGAGTCAGGATGAAAACGCTACTGGTAAGCTCCTTGAAAGGCATGTTCACAAAATTGATTTGAGTCCATTCAAACGTGCTCAAATAGATGCATTGTTTCTGGACTTCATGAGGTTGCCGAATGAACATGTTGAGAATGATTCAAGTACTCCCAAGTATAAAGATGCGCAAATAATGATGATTGTTCTTCGTGGGTTTATCCATCCGAAAAGGAATGGAGACGATGAAGGTGATGACGATGGAAAAAATGAAGATGATGTCGCCGATGATGACCTACGTGAAATTGAAGCTTCAACAAGGTGGACAACGCCGGCAGGGATGGTATGCAATACTCTCTAGAGAGGAGTTAAGTACTCTCCATTTACTATTAAGCTATGCTGAGTTTTTGCATGACACATATCAGCAAATGTTAACATGTTTACTTCTGAAGTCCATTCCAGACTGTTTCATAGACATCGTATTCGTAATATAACGTAAATCATTAAACTGAGTGAATTTTCTCGACGCTGGCTCCACGTTCACGTTGGGTACACGTCGGGTACACGTTGGGTTTGTGATTTGCACTATTCAACAAAATAGATACGTCCAAGGCAGAAAATTATCTCTTTGCCATCCCTTGTATCTTTTTTGTCCAAGACTAATCTGTGGAATCACACACTTTGTTCCTTGGCAATGAAAATGTGGACTTCCGCCATTCCTAAGCCCCATATACGTCGTATTTCGCCGTCATGGATGGACTATCCTTTCTTAACATCTTTTGATGAAAAAAAGATGACTGTGGCGAGGAAAAAGGCATCTAGACAAGACAAAGCCAGCGGCGAAGGGACGTCCAGAGATGTCCCTCATTCGTTTCGACCGGTTGAAGAACCGGATGATGACTCTAAACTTAAAGTCTGTAGAATCTCTTGAGCCTGGAGAATTGCTCTCTGGGCCGTATCAAAAATGGCCTCCGACTTGTTCTTTCCCCCTCTACTACTATTCTTTGATGAGTTAGAAGAATGTTTTGATGAATTAGAAGAATGTGTTTCTTGACTGAAAGGCAGTTCAAAGTTTTTCGTTTGCTCTTTGTCAAGACAAGATTCTTGGCCGTGATTAGCCAAAGATCTATCTGAATCTTCTAATATCACATCTAGCTCGCCAGGCGAGGCGTACAGAGCGTTAGGAAACTTTTCAACATAGTCGTCGTACTCTTGGTCATCGTCATCCGAGGAGACGCTTTGCTCGATATTGTTTGCCGAAAAATTATTCAATTCATCATCAAGTATTTCAGTGGCTTCAATCAGCAATCGATCATATTCTTCGCCAGGCGGGGCGTACGAAGCATAAGGGAGCTCTTCAACATAGTCGTCGCACTCTTGGTCATCTTCATCCGAGGAGACGCTATGCTCGCCATTATTTGCCGAAAAATTATTCAATTCATCATCAGGTGTTTCAGTGGCTTCATTCGGCAAGCGATCACATTCTCTGGAAGACACACTCCCTCCGCCAGAAACGACGGCCACTACCACGCCGGGCGTATCAACTATTTCATCCGGCTTCCCTGACGGAGCGCACAATTTGCCGGGACGTTCTTCTATGCCTTCGAGTACTTGGTCATGATTAAACGAGGAGACGCTTTGGTCTTCTTCTGCGGAAGAAGCAGTCCATCTATTGTCACCTACATGTGACACCTCAATTTCATCGTTCGAATTACCTGGCAGATCTTCGGATACTTGCTTATCATGTACTGAGGAGAAGCTTTGGTCTTCTTTTGCTGACAAAGTAGTCAATTCATTGTCACTCACATATGGCACTTCAATCCCTTCGTCCGTATTACCCAGCAGACCTTCATATGCTTGCTCATCACGAACCGAGGAAACGCTTTGGTCTTCTTCTGCTGAAGAAGTAGTCGATTCATTGCCACCCACATATGGCGCTACAATACCATCGTCCGAATTACCCGAATTACCCCACTGAGCAACCAAGATGTCACCGATGTTTTCGGTGTATTCGTCGCGATCATTCGAAGAAACACTTTTATCGTCTCTTGCCAGAGAAGCACCATCTCCATCGACTTCCATGCCACCAACGACATATTCGTATGCGTGGTCAAGATCAACAGTTAGGGTGCTTTGACTGCCTTGCGCTGACATTGGGCTCAATCCACCAAAACCACCGCCACCAATCATACGCGCATAATCGTAATCAAACGTGACGACGCTTTGTTCGTCTGGCGTCGAAGTTGAATTCATTCTATCTCCACCCACTACGCCGTAATCTCCAAACGACTGCTCCGAGGATCCCATCTCTGCTGCCTGGGGCATGGCGGCGGCGCTGGTAGAGATCTCCGCGTCCTTATCCTCCATATCCACATCCTCATTCGTATCATTTTTATTTCTTTGGTAATACACATATCCGATAAGACAGGCCCAGGCTAGAACGAGCACACCCGCGAGCACACCTCCGACAATTGCACCAACAGGCTGCTTGTCGTCCAACGGATCAGGCGGTATCACGTTACCACTGGATAGGGATATTTCCGACACCTTCGTTAGATCCTCATACCCGACAAGTAATTTAAAGTTGCTAACGTAAATCTCTCGAAATTCGGGCGTACTTAATGGGTAAAAAGCAAGTTGCTCGTAGGTCAATGTCGACCTCGGATCGCTTCTGCTATAGAACAAATCTTGGGAATATGTAACTTTCACCGATGGTTCTGGTTGTAGGAGCCTGTTTTCGCGACTTCCGCGAAGATTCCTACTAGAAATAGAAGTCTCAGTTATATTTGTGATCATTACCACGACCATGTATGCTTGTGGTGGAATTACATCGTACGTATCAGGTTCTCCATTGTAGAATCCGGTGAATAAATTTGATGTGGTTTTCTCCCACTCGGGCCCGTTGTTGATGTCTTCGATGCCGCTCAGTGTCACTGTCAAGCCGGGAGTTTGTATAGGTCCCAGTAGCGTTGTAGGGGGAGTTGCGGGGTCGTACGTTGGCAATTGGCCACCCGTGAAGTCGAACATTGGACTTCCAGTGGTGGGTGCCAAAGGTGGAGTGGGTTTCGGGCTCGTCGTGGGTGTTCCCGTTTTCCCCTCGGGCAACGTCGGCTCTCCCATGGGTGGGTTCGTTGGCCGGGTGTTAATCGTTGACAACATTGAGGGATTGGGAGTTGGGCGGATCGAGGGCTTACTCGTGTAAGACGGTAGCGTGGCCGCGGACGTGGGGGATCGAGAGAATAAGAAGAACACGGGTCTCGAAGAGGTGGGTGACACAGTGGGCGACACAGTCGGCGAAAATGTTCGTTGGAGAGAAGGCGATGATGTCGGTTTACTAGTCGATGGTTCACCAGTTGTCGGTTTCAGGGGCGTCGGTTCGCTCGTCGTGGGTCTCGAGCTGGTCGGTTTGCCAGTCGTCGGGTCGCTCGTCGGCGGTTCGCTCGGCACCATGTATGGACAACAGAGGAACTGGGCGGCCAATATCATATCGCACGTGGGATCGTCATTAGCCAATGCCGAGGAATACGCCAGCGCCTGTGCGCAGGTGGTATCGCCATCGGACGGGATCACGAAATCCGGATCGGTAAGGCCATCGGCGCAGAAGCTGCACTTCGCCGACGAGGGCTTGCGCGTCGTTGGCATCCTCGTGGGCGGCTCGCTTGCGGTTGTCGGTGCCGCGGTCTGAATTGCGGTTGTCGGATATTTCGTCGGCGCGGCGGTTGGACGTGCCGTGGTCGGACGTGCCGTGATCGGACGTGCCGTGGTTGGCGTCACGACGGGGGTTGCCGTCGGGTTTTCGGTCGTAGGGTTGTAGGTGGGAGAATTCGATGGACTCGTGGTGATGGGTTTCGCCGTCGGTATATGCGTCGGAGGAGAAGTCGTCGGCGTTACGGTGGGCGTCCCAGTCGGATTACTCGTCGTCGGATTTTTCGTCGGCACGGCGGTCGGCCGGGCGGCGGTCGGACTCGCGGTGGTCGGACGCGCCGTCGTCGGCACAATGACGGGATTCGTCGTGGGACTATAAGATGGCGTTCCGACGGGAGAATCAGAAGGACTCGCGGTGATTGGGTTGTTCGTCGGCGTTTCTATCGGTGGAAAGGCCGCCGGTGTTAAAGTGGGCTCATCCGTCGGAGAAAGAGACGGAGCGCTGGACATAGACGGAGCGCTGGATGATGTCGGCATGTAAGTTGGCGCGACGGGTATTAATATTTGGGCCGATACCATCGTCGTCGTCGGCGGCGACGACGACGCCGCCGACACGACAGCGATAGCGGCGATGACAAATAGGACGCGGTTGGCCATCGTCAATTATAATGACCGTGCTTTATCAGCACCGGAAATCCGCATGGTCGGTCAGAATTGCATAGGATCATATTTATACTTTTTAATCAGAAGCCCCGGAACCGCGTCGGCTCGGAGGCAGTCGTGTGGGCAAAAATTTAAGAAGCCTTTCGTTCCCGCCAATCATCTTCCCTCCCTCTCATTCCTACGACCATTCAATTCCCATGTACATTTGCCAGTTGAGGATTGAATGGCCCTGATAGGTACTCCTACCTACTCCTTGTAGGAGTATTATTAGAGTTAAAAAAGAAATCGCATGCAGATATCTAGATATCGTACCTAGTATGGAACCATATTTTCCCTATCTCTTTTTTAGCGAGAAAACGAGTGCCGTGTCATTCCATTCTGTTCATCAGGGACTCTCAATTCTCGAATGCTTCCTGCTCAGCAGCACAAAAAGACTAACGATGAATGTCAACGATCATGCTCATTTCTATCGGTCGCTCGCTTTCAGTACGATTAGATACACGATATTCCTCTTGTCTCACACAATTATTTTGCAAACCCGTGCCGGGGTTAACCTTCTCTATTTCCCCTCCCACTCCATAGCGATGCTCTCCCAGTCGAGGCCCTGCAGCAAAATCTCTTTCGTCGAGTGCGACACCAACAACGCAGCTTTGTCCGCCGAAGTCACTCCACCTTGCGACACAACCAGAACTTCAATCGAGCAGGTCATGTCACCGAGAAGATACTCGACGAAAAAGCAACGGGTGATGAACGTGGCGAATAGATCCAACATGCTGGGAGATATCTCACCTGCTGAGAGGGCAGATATTTCGTTCGCAGTGTGAGTCGTTCATTTAGAACTTACATGGCACAGCAAACAGCAAAAAACCAATCGATATGATTCACTTAAAGCTTTTTTCATTTCGTGTCCACACAGTTATGGCATCCTCCGCGACAATCTTCCATCGTCCCTCGAGTACTCGACCACCGATGACGATCTATTGCAAATCGCCACTTCCATCGAGAAGAAACTCTATCGAGCTGCCTCGTCACCTCAAATGTATCGTGCACTATCCACGCTAGAATTTCGTATCACTGCCTTGGCCACCGCCGTGCTGATCCATTCTGATGACAGTGTTGATGAAGATAGTCGAACAGTCTCGGTCATGTGTGCACGTCTATCGGCAGCGGCTCGTCGATCTTTGGTTTATTGCGTCATGGTCCTAGTTTCCTTTGAGCAGCAAAGACAAAATGACTTCGCAGGAAGCAGAATGTCATCAAACAAGCTTGAGAAATCATGGCAACAACGAAATCTGCATCAGGATTCTCAGCTCGAGTAAATTAAGTCGAGGTAATTATCATATAGAAATAGGGTTCCGGCAGATATCATCAGCTCTTGATTAGCAGGCACCTCGTGAAGACATGATTATTTTACGATTACAATTTCAGACAGACCTGCTGCAAATATTTTAACGCCGTGTTACTTTGCTATGTACTCCATAAAGTAGTAGGATATTCGTCTCTGCAATATGTCATAAGAATACACGCGTCATCAACGGGACGTGTTGCAAACATAGGCACCGTCAAGGCATGCGTACCATACGAAGCAAATTCGACACCGTCCTTCTATCCCAGGACCAACAAACGCTGTGGGAGATGATTCGACAATGATTGCTCCCGATGCATCCCCTGTGCCGAGAGGCAGTAGATAGTTATCGTGTTGACGCGGAACGAGTAGAATTATCTCAACAATCCGGCGTCAAAGAGTTCTTTCCTCTTCCCTCGGCCTCTCTTTTCATGTTCAAACCCGACCCCTTATGATCGCGAAAAAAAGGCTCTGTCCGTGACCCGTCTCCTTTCCCCTCTCCCCCATGTAATCTCTTGAGCCCGCCCGCCCCCCTGACCTAACCCAACCAATAGCAGAGCCGACCCCGCGATGACGGTTTTACAAGCAACTGCAGCGGGATAACATGCGATTTCCACAGCATTTGACAAGGCCCTTTCTGAATGCTCGAGTCTCTCGTACGTCGTATTTGCCGCGTGGGAGAAGTTTGCGTAGCTACAGTGGTGGGATTCCACGCCATGACATTGTAGGCCTTGCCCATGACGAGTCAACACCAAGCACCTACAACTGCATCTTGGTGGTTGGTCCTACAATTAAAAACGGTCTTAGTTGCGGTGGATCCTTCGGCAACCAGCACTCTCAATTGAAGAGGCACGGTGATGCGCCGTGGCTGAAACGCGCTCGTGCTTTCAGCTCGACTTGTCGCGACGATGTCGATGATAGAGCATTGAATCAGGTAAATAAATGGCCGACGTTTGTTGTTTCCATTCAGATGCGCCTTACTAATTTTTCGAACACAATCAAACCATTAAACTTCTCGAAAGCAGCAAATAATTTTACTTGCGGAGAGGGGGGATGTCGAGAAAGCTGAAGAATTACTGAATACAATGCAAGCGGTTGCTATTTCGAAACACATTGAAGACATGCTACCGGACGTTGACTGCTATAGTGCTCTCATGAGTGCATTCATCAAGGAACAGCGGCGTTTAATTTCTGCCATTAATCTTGAAATGAGTACTGTTGAATCTGACGCGAATAATCTTGAAAACTTTGCTGGGTCAATTGAAGGAGTAGAACTGACTATAATTTCACTCGCAGAGAAGGCACAAGATTTGCTCATTCAAATGGAGGATTTTTCAGGCGTGTCAGATAAATTTTCGTCCATGAGACTTTCGGGAAGTATTCCAACTGATTTAAGAAGAATGAGCCTCCAGCCGACTTCTCATCACTACGACACTGTCATATCCGCATTCGCCGTTGCTACAACTGCTGCCATTCATATCCATTTGATCAAGCAAGCACCCCATATTGCATCCCGATGGCTCACACGCATGGAAACACTCTCCAGCCTGACCCGATTGGATGCTCTTGCTAGTGTTGCACCCACAGTCGATAGTTATTTCCACGTTATGGGAGCGTATGCAGCTGGTGACACCACGACCGGATCGAAAGAAAGCAAGACACCTCTCCTCGTGCAATCAGTTTTTGACAAGTTGAAACAAAATCCGAAGGTCAACCCCACGGTGCGCGAGTATCGTCTGTTGCTTCATACGTGGTGTGGTAGCTTTGGCAACAAAGATGCAGCTTATAAGGCGATGGGAATATGGATGAACATGCAGCTGTCATTTCGAGGGGGGATCGCGGAGATGGAGCCTACTTTGGAAGATGGGAAAATGGTATTGGAAGCATGGACAAGGTCGAGGAATAATCACTCGTCACGTCGTGCGCTTACAGTTTTGTCAACAATGGAAAATGCTCATGCGAAAAAGAAAACTAAGGTGCAACCCGACCTAGATTGTTACCGAAACGTATTGATTACCATGTCTCGTTCTCGGGTGCCAGAATCTCTGGATGACACGAGTATTCCCAAGTTATTCAAAAAGATGGAAGACAACCACATATTTCCCGATAAAGCATGCTTTGATGCCGCCATTCAAACACTGAAAAACTGCGCCCGGAGATCAAAAACAGACTCCGACAAGTACGCCAAGGCCACTGAAATGATGCTTCAGCGGATGGAGAAGGATTTTGATCGTTCAAGTGTGTCTGTGGTCAAACCGTCATCAGCAACCTATACTAATGTTATCCAAGCGTTGGTAGTGCGAAAGAAAGCAGAAGCCGCAGAAAAACTATTGAGGAAAATGATAACTTCATATGAAAGTGGCGATGAATCTATGCGTCCAACAAGAGATAGCTATGTTGGCACCATTCATGCTTACGGAAATAGCAATTCTGAGACGAAATACATCAAGGCAAATGAAATACTTCAGCTTATGATTCAGGATTACTCGCGTGGGAACGAAACCGCCTGTCCTGATGTTTACTCATATCATTCAGTTATCCGAGCGTGCATCAGTGTGGCGAACACTGCTGCGTCTGCCGAAAAGTGTAAGGAGGCTTTGATGATGGCGATTTCCACATTGCAGCGGATGAAAAAATCAGATTCTAATCACCCAAACGCCAGGTCCTACACCCTGCTTCTGCAATGCGCTTCTAGGTTACTACCATCAGGGCTGGAGCGGGAAAAAGTCCTGCGATCCATATTTAGGAGCTGTTGTAAAGACGGGCTGGTGAATCAAAAGGTGTTGGGAGAGTTTCAAACCGCAGTGTCAGCAGATACATATCACAAAGAAGTGGTACGCGATGCACAGTCATACAATGGTATAAGATCCCTGCCAGAGGCATGGACTCGAAGCCTCGGATATCGGGTGCTAACGCATGAAACGGAACACGGGGGAAAGAGGACGCCCATCATTTCAGTGAGCGGAGACGTGATTGCATCAACGGCGTATGATGATTATAGGATGAGGAAGCGTTTGTCGAGGAAAAATCAAAAGTTTTTGCAGGGAGGACGTATCTAGAAGTAGGAGTACATAACGTGGATTGCTTGGCTTCGATGTAGCGATTAACTTGGCACTTATTTCATTGAACAAGGCTGGTTTGGAATCATCCATTGCGTTGACGTTTTCTCGTCTCCTTTCTACCTCTACTCCCAGAGCCGTCAGTCTCTACGCTCCCTCTCCCCTTCACATATTTTTCATATCTCTCCAACAACTCTTCATCAGTTATATGATTTTTTGTATTCTTTGTTCGTGTGTCATCATCGGCTCGTCGTTTGAGCGCAGTATCCCATGTATTCATAACAGATTTATGAAAACCACCAAATGATCTCCTCCCCACTACGTCGGATCCAACGCCGTACATATCAACAACTGACGCTAGCTCAAGCATAATGGAGGCGGGAGATTTCTCATTCGAAACCTCTTTACTCCCGCACTCCCCATTGATATTGCCGTCATCGGTATTTCCATTGCAGTTCATCGTGTCGCTATTCGTAGAGCTGTTCATACCCATTTCTGTGGCAGCCGCTGCAACTACCCGTCTTTCCGCTTGACCCTTATTAGTTGGCTCATGTTTTCGCTGCATAAATCTCATTCCCATCGTGGAACTGGATAGTCTCTTGGAAATGGGCGGGCTTCTACCAGAAGGTTGCGTTTGGTTTGGAAGCGACGGTGCATTGTTGATGGGTTTGGCGGTGCCTGGCTTCCACATCATGGGTGCAAGACAAAAAGGCTGCTATCGATGATAGGGGGTTTGTCTGGGCTGCCGCCGCGCGCGGGGATGGAGAGGAGCGGTACTTTACAATGTTTTACATCTCTGTTGGTGGAGGGATCTGAGATGGATGCGACGGCCAGGCGGCACAGAGAAGTCTTTTGGTTTTAAACCGAACCCGCCCATACTACCGCCTTATTATCAATTGAGACTCTAATTCGCTAGCGGTTCGTTAAGGGTTAGCTAAGGGTAGAATAAGGGTAAAATAAGGGTAAAATAAGGGTAAAATAAGGGTTAAATAAGGTTGGGAATTACCTAGCGTAGAAAGCCTCGTTGGCATGTACCAGTTCCATTTTTCGGCTGTCTTTGGCCGAGGAGGGGAGAGAGAGGAGAGAGAGGGAGCAGATAAATCACAAAAACCATGGACAAATCCGGTCCTCCATCTTCCGCTCGTTGTTCTGGCTCTCGCCATGAGCGGCAGCCTCCCCCACCACTAAGGGAGGTCGTGCTACCGTTGTCCTCACTGGGCTGCTTCCTCTTCTTGCGGGGCATCTGTTCTGCGGGGTGATGTAATTGGAATGGCAAAATTTGGACACTTCGTACAATATGAAGTGAATATGAACCAAGTGAGGTACTGTCAGTGACACGGAGAAGTTGAAATCGCCAAAACAAAGATAACATTCAAATTTGATTATGAGAAAGGCTGTGAGAAAGAAGCGAGAAGGTGAGGCACCAAGGATGGAAAAAACGAGAAGGCGAGGCAGTGGGAATTTCATTACGAGAAAACCAATCACGGGAATTGTCACAGTGATAGGATGCATATGTCACATCACTGTCACAAGACAAGCGGTGAGGTATTGGGATGGAACTTTTTTTAAGTGAGGTACTAAAAATGATATTTTGACCGGGGAGGTACTGAGAAGGGATTAATGAAAACAAGTGAGGTACTGAGAATTGGATTTCAGCACTGTGAGGCATTGGCAAAAAATAATTACAAGAAAGTGACATTTCATAGAAATTGACCAGGTATTTATCATGTAAAATCATGGCGAGGTACTGGGGATGTGCGGACCCCCAAAACCGTGGTATTCCGGATTACCTCCCTTCATGAAAAGGTCCACCATCGGATCGTCAGACGACGACGGCGTCGTCGTCCCGACGAGCATCGCCCTCTCGCGAATCGATGGCGATTCGCCCCAGCAACGACGTCGTCCTCGCCGCTGGGGGGGGATCGTCCCGACTTCCCTCCGGCGATGGACGACGGTCGGGAGGAGGAGGGGGCTGGTAGTGGCGGTCCTCACCTCCTTCGCGACCCTTGTAGTCGTCGTCATCCTTGTCGTCCTCTCGTCATCATTCGCGGCGATCTCCTCGAACGACGTCGGCTCCTTAGGAACATGGTCGTCGTTTTACTCTTTGATCATCCCCCCCCGGACGTCGATCGCGGAGGTCCCACCCTGTCCCGCCATGCCCTGGAAGGCCGACGAGGACCTACGGGGGAAGTGTCCGGAATCGTTCAGGCCGATACCGGACGCGTCGTCCGTTCACGAATGCGCCGCATCGTGCTGTACTGACTCGGAGTGCATCACGTGGCAGTACCGTCGCGACGTCGGCTGTCGTCACGGGAAGGACGTGCGACTCGGGATGGAGAAGGACGGCGTACCGGCCTGGTGCTCGGACCACGCGCCTCGTCGGTGGCATGGCCAGCGTCTCGTACCGAAGGGGGGGAGCGGCGGGACGACGCCGGACGGCGGAGGCGATGCGACTGACGCTCGTAAGAGGGCCTGCGACGAGGCGACGTGGAATCCCACTGAGGAGGTCGGACAGTGTTTCGGATTGGGCGACGTCCAAACTAAGGGGGGTGGAAGCGCCACAGAGTGCATGCGCGCGTGTTGCGATGATGACAAGTGCGGCGCGTGGCAGTGGAACGAGGAGGTGAGTGGATACCCGCAAAACTTCGATTATGAACTCTCTTTTATCAAAAATATTGACATCGAATAATGTACATTCAATTATTACACTCGGGCTGTTTTTCCTGTTTCGAATTCAGCTGGGCTGTTTCTACGCGAAGGGTATGCACGGATGTCAGGGACACGGGGATCCCATCGCATTCGAACCATTCGTGGGACGGAGGAAGCGCTTGGCATCCCGGAGCTATGTGGGTCCTGATGGTAAACCCTGGCAGATGAAAATGACGTAAGGGTGGGTTTGCTTACACAACAGGGTGAATGGTTACAATAGTATAAATTAGCATCAACAGAAAAACGAGGTTGAGCTGTGTCCTTCATCAATGAGACCGCCATCAGATATTTGATTATCGTACCCACATGTAGATGATTACCCGTCCCAATTGTTGGAATAACAGAGCTATGTGGATAGACTTACGGTTGAATTCTTGTAAGCCCTCCAGGTCATCGATTGATCTAATACCACAATTTACTATCAGAAAAGTTGAGGCCAGTCTCGACGAGGTCACGGCGTTAGTTGTTTGTGGCCCAAGTTTTCACTGCGAAGGGACACTCCGTGAAGGATATGGATGGACTTGTAAAATCGCTGTTTGCCGCGAGGGTGATGATACTAGCCGCATCCCCGACAGGACCAAGTACAACAACATGAAGAAAAGCAAGCACACTCCTCTTTACTACAAGTGGGTCATTCTAATCTTCCGACCGTTGATCCTAACAAAACCAGGAATCGATTATGAGTCACTACATAATGCTCTGAGGCCCTATGCACATGATAGTGTCATCACGGACC
>JALLBA010000442.1:0-18297 GCA_036939675.1 Cyclostephanos invisitatus
TTAATTGATGGCAATAAACCATCCTTACACTCTTGTCCAGTGCCCAAGAACTCAGCAGTTTCCCCCCCCAAAAAAATAGGTTTTCCGCTGGTTTCATGCTTGATAGCTTCAGATGTGGGATTAGGATAGTTAGTGAGTATATAATCGCTAAAAGGCGCGAGACTAGCTAGAAGCAAGTTGCCGATGTAAGTACAGATGGACCATTGCGTACAGACAGACCAATCTTGAATAAGAGACCTTATCTATCCTGATGACGGATAGACGATCTAACACGTAGGAAGATTCACCACATTGTATAAGGTATTCCTTTGTAGGACCCTTGAATAAAAGACCTTATCTATCCTGATGACGGATAGACGATCTAACATTTAGGAAGATTCACCACATTGTATAAGGGATTCCTTTGTAGGACCAAAGATCCTACGCAAGGCCGAGTCTGGTATTCCTCACAAAGTATACTGAATTCCTATAAATGGAATTCTACGGATCGACACACTTGTTATCAGAAAGTAGTCTTATTAAAGCTTATTATTTAATCATTCAAATTATCCACATATCTAAAACTTTCTTCCGCTACGGCCTAGGACATGTTTGGAAGGGAAGAAGGTATAATCGAATGTTGGGGATGATTCAAGTGACAATGAGTCTGACGATTCTGACGATGAACACAGTAAGCAAAAGGGGCGGAGTATTTGCAACATTAGTTTTTCAAACTTGGATCCCACAAACTTAGTCAATGGTTGGCCGGGCAGTCCCATTGAGAAATGGCTGTTTGATTCTCACTTCATGGCAGAGGGAATCATCAAGAGTTGGATAGCCGTTGGATTCCTCCCAATGACGGGCATTGCAGTGAACGTTCCGAAGGTAGCCAGAGGCTGCTATTTGGATGAAAGAAATGCACAAGGAGTATAAGAAGATGGCAAGAGTATTGACAGGGATGGGGTTTAATGGGGGTATGATGGATGTGAAACTCCCAAATGTAAAGAAGGGACGGCGTTCGAAGATAACGAGGCAAAGATACAGAATCTTGTGGAGAATCGTTGCATGAATAAGGCAGGTGGGCTCTTCAAGACGGGTTTGATTGTGGCAAATTGTGATGTGGCGAATCAGTGCAACAGGTGGGTCGCAGGATTGGATAAGAAAAAGATGGAGGCAGCGGCAACAAAGAAGGTGGATCAGTCGGTCGATATGTTGAACAAGGTAAAGAGGGTTTATGAGGAGTGGGTGAGGATGGGGGGGAAGGTCGATGCGAACAGGTGCCCGGATTTGGACAGGCCTTGTGAAGTTCCTCCTGCCAAAGATTGACATTAAGGGGGAGCTATGTTTGAAGTACTTCGGGACGATGAAGAAGTGCAATGCGTGGCTTGGAGGGATTGGGAGGGGGATGACATGGGACGAGCACATGGAGGCGGCGGTAGCAGAATGAGGGCAAAGCTCGGGGCTCCACTGTTCGCTTTGGGGGGGGTCTAATGGGTTTTTTTAGTCGACGAGGCTTTTCCCCATCATTTATATAACGTTATTAAATAGTATTTTATCATCATATGATCTTACCATTGTAGTATATCATCGATTCGGAAACGTTTCGGCGGCCGCCATGGTCATTATGCATTTAACTTCAGTTTTTTTTGCAGGAGCCAATGAACACATAACAGGGCCTACGTAGGAATCAAACTCTCCAGACTTATGACTAAACGAACTGCTCCAATAAAACAGGGAATGGTTCATGGGGGGGGGTCTTTCGCCCGATCCCATCCAAAACCCGCTAGGACTGGCCTAACAACACCCATACGGTCCATATTGCACTTTGAAACTTGGTCGTAACCCAATTTATGGTGAAATGGTGGCATTATGTCCAGACTTTTGGTTAAGTCTGGTATGCTGATATTACCAGATCCCACAGATCCTCAAGGAGAGAGTAGAGGAGAGTTATTGGACTCGTGACTCAAGTCGCACGTGAAAGAGAGAGGGAAAAATGCAAAACAAAATATGGGAAGCCCAGGTTGTTGAGCGGCATCAGTACATTTAGCCGTGTAAGAAATCGTACAAAGGTCGGAGAAAGATCAGTTTTTACTGTTGACTGGTGTCAGGAGAATGAGTCACCAACAGACAGATAAAAAACCTTCGGACCACTGTGGAACGTTAACGAAACCTTTCGGAACCTGTTTGGAACAGGTTTGCAAATTTTAACGTAGGAACAGTACGATGAGAAGTGTTAGCAAAGTGTTCCCAAACTTTTCCGGTCAATTGTTATGTTATCCGTAGTATGTAAAAGCCACCTGCCCTCGCTCTCAACTTGTGGCTCTCCGCCAAACAAACATTCAAAAGGCTCGCGGTTCACTCGTGATGTCATCACCAGACCTCGTGGCTCATCATCTCCTTTTCCCGTTTGTCAATCAGGTAAAGCGCGTCGCAACCATCTGCAATCACCTCGGGGGGTAAATAATTTTTGCTATTGTACTCTCGCCGCTTCTCCGCCGCTTCTCGCGGACCATTCGGGCTCTAACGAATCTCCCGTGGACGACTGGTCTCATCCCTCTCTCGCGGAGCCCCCCCCCCGCCCGGGCAAAGTCCCCTGATAAGCCCCCGTTCATATTCATCATTCCCCATCTCCATGTCTCAGGAAGGCGGCGATACCCTCTCCCTCTATCCGAGCTCGGAATCCGCATTATTGGACACACCGCACCAAACCGCCGCCATGGACGCTGGCACCCTCGAGCAGCAGCAGCAGCCCCACGTCGCCGCCCTCGTCCCACACGATCACGACAATCACACGTCGTCTGACGACGACGAGGGTACGAACGGGGGCAAATCCGAGGGCAAGTCCCGTCGGGAATTGCCGTCGGGCGCGGTCGCCACACTCAAATCCTGGCTACTGAGTCCGGAGCATTTCACCCATCCCTATCCCACGCCGCAGGATCAAATCATGCTGATGCACAAGACGGGAATCGACAAGAAGCAGCTCAAGAATTGGTTCACGAACGCTAGGAGGAGGATTTGGAAGCCCATGCTCAAGAAGCAGCTCGAGGCTGGAAAGCTGGCGGCCGTCGCGGCCGCGGGGGGGACGCTTGTGACGGCAAGTGGAGGGGCCGCCGGGGGGGGAAGATTGGGCGTGCCCCAGCCGGACCTGTCCGTGTCCCTCCAGTCCTACAATCAGCTAAATCAGAAGGAACAAACGCAGGCGCCGCAGGAGGAGATGTATAGCAATTTTCAGCGGGCACAGATGGGAAGCCAGCTACGGCAGGAGGATGAACAATACCAACAGCAGCAATATCAGCAGCAGCAGCAGCAACAACAGCAACAACAACAGGTGCAATACGATCAGGGGAACGAGCAGATGCAACAGCAGGTGAGGGGGAATGGAACTGCGCGGGGGTGGGGGGTTCGATGATCACTTCATTCTCGTCATGACATTGCTCGCAGTTTTGTAACCAGATTGCTCATGTGTATTACGCGACGACCCCATTTTCTGTTTTCTCTCCTTCTTTTTCGAATCATCCTTGTGGTCGCTTCAGCCGATGTACGATCAATACGGTAACGAGGTCTACAACACCAGCTATCAACAACAGTATCAACAGCAGGACGGCATGAACCAGCAGCTTCCGGAGAGCTTTCCGCTTTCCAACTCCATCGGGTCCCTGGCGCCCATAAACCCCTCGGGCTCCATCAACTCCATGTACAACATGATCAAGACCGACAGTCACGCAGTGCTCATGGAACTGTTCGCGCGGGATCAGGATCTGGTGAGGCAGGCTGCCGCGGGCAAGTCCGTTGCGTTCCAGGCCGCCGCCGCCCACACGGAGGGTGCGAGCCCGCAAGCGTCGGGCCAGTCCTCTGCCTCACGCTGGTCGGCTATGAACCCGCCATCATCGTCGTTGGCCCAGAAACAGCATTCGGTAACGTTCGGGGCCGTGCCGTCCCTCTCGTCGTGGCCGCACTTCTCGAGCGTCTCCAGCCTCAATAATCTTGGAGGCCTGCAGGGCGTGAAGAGCATCACGAATCTGTCCGCCGCCGATCTCAGCAGTCAGGGGAATTTGAATAAGATGGGGAACTTGGCGCAAGTGAAGAGCATTGAAAACATGGTGCGTGCCGTGCAAAAAACCTGTCAAATGCTGTTTAATTATTCTCTAACACGATGCACTCTGTTTCCAGGGACGATTTGATTCTTTTGCCTTCTTGGAGGTCTTCTTCGACGACAAGAGTGGTTTAGCCAGCGGTGCCCTCGGCAATGGCCAACGCGGTATCAAGAGGGAGCGCGACGACGATGATGCCATTGGTTTATCTCTAGATGGGGACGATGGCACCTCCCCCGGACAGTTCAATAACAACAAGGCCCCTGCTGCGGAATCAGCTCAACCTCAAGTGCCGATTTCCGGGGACGGAATACGCAATGGCGACGGAAACGAAATCGACGGCGGAACGCTAAAGCGCGCCTACGACGATGCCCTTGCCGCGCGGGGCTTGATCTCGGTCCGTCGCAGTTCGGAAAAACTAACCGATCTTGCCCTACCCGCCAAGATGCAGCGGACGCTCTCACAAGAGTACATTCGTCAGCATAACCAAGGTGTTCCCATGGCCGACTTCTTCTCCACAAACAACTCGGCTTACGCGCCCAATCGCAATGCTGCCTTTTCGCAGATGCAGTTCCATGCACAGCAACAGCCCAATGACGCCTTGGTATTAGGTGGCGTACCCATTCCGGATCAGAACATGGCCAATACTTCCGTTGAGGTCCCATCCTCGACAAAGTGCACCCTATGCTCGTCTGTTAACGTCGATACCCAGCTGCGTCCCTGCGGTCATATGTTCCACGGTCGGTGTTTGAAGCCCAGTCTGCAGAATGCCATAGGACCGCCCAAGTGTCCGATATGCAGCACCCCGATGCAATCAGCCATCTTAGCTGTCCCCACAGCGGCGACAGACGGTGGTGTGCTGGTGGTGTAGCAGTGACTTTACGGCTGCTTAAACCATCCAGTAATTCATGTATGCAACCTTTGACAAGTCCGCTACGACGGACACATGGGGAGGGTTTGTGCGATCAAGTATCTCTTGCCATTCATACAAAGTAATAATTAATTTTGTTGCCCATATGACAGTGCAACTTATCCTTTCAAGCTTACGTATTACTTATCCTCTATAATTCGCAACAAATGCAGATATCTCTGAAGGGTGACTCATAAAATAATACTTGTCACCTCTTCCTTTGTAATCTTTCCCACCAAGTAATACCTCTGACACTTTTCGACTTTCACATTCACTATCTTCCCTCTTAACTCGTCAATATCTCCGTCAAGATAAACGATGTAATTATGTGTCGTCCGCCCCATCACTTGGGTCGGGACCTTGACATTCCTTTCCTCTACAAGCACCTCAACTACTCTATCCATCATCCTAGCTCTTCGTTCTGTGGCATGCCTCAGGTTCAATTCGTTGATCCTACGCAATCTGTCTTGTTTCACATCCTCAGATATTTGGTTGTCCCAATTTGCCGCGGGAGTATTTGGACGAGGGGAGTATGCAGCTGTATTTACATTGTCGAACTTAACGCATTCCATGATGGAAAGTGTATCCAAGAAGTCTTGTTCCGTCTCACCAGGGAAGCCAACAATGACATCGGCGCTGATACCAGCATCTGGAAGCCTCTCTCGGACTCGATCGACAATTTGTAAGAACTTCTCTCGCGTATGTCCTCTGCCCATTGCCTTCAGTATATCGTTCGAACCTGACTGAAACGGAATGTGGAAATACTCACACGCAGCTTTCGTATCAGCGACGGCATCAATGCACCCCAAACTCATATACCTTGGATGGGACGTGACAAAGCGCAATCTTTCCAACCCTGGAGTATCCCCGACAATACGTAACAAGTCGCTGAACTTACGCTTTGGTATCATATCTCTCCCGTACGCATCGATGTTCTGGCCAAGCAACGTCACCTCCTTGAAACCCTGCGACACAAGATCCTTCACTTCATCAACAATACTCTCAACGGGCCGGCTTTGTTCAACACCTCTCGTCGTGGGAACGATACAGTAGGTGCATCTTTCATTACATCCATAGATTACATTCACCCAAGCACATGTGCTGCTCTGCCTGCGTGGCTTGGTGGAGTCCTCCATGATGTGCGAAGCCTCAGTGGCAACGACCTGATTCCCATTGACAACATCTTCCAGTAGGTCGCCGATCCGATTAGCGTACTGGGGCCCCATGACAAGGTCGATTTCGGGGATGCGACGGAGTAAAGATTGCCCCTCCTGTTGGGCAACGCAACCTGCAACAATGATGGTAATATCTTCTCCAGCCCTCTTGCGTTTGGTGTGAGGACCCAAGTAACTATAGACTTTTTGCTCGGCATGATCACGGATGGAACAGGTATTAAGCACTACGACATCTGGTTCCTTCTTCTGTTGTTTGGTCTTTGAACCACCATTTTTCGTTTGTATTTGAACTTCAATCATTTCATTCTCACCAAGCGGACGAATCCCCAAGTTCATCAATTGTCCTTCAATTCTTTCAGAATCAGAGAGATTCATCTGACATCCCATCGTTTCGATCTTGTATGTCAAGTCAAGTTTATCTTGCGAGACTGAGCCTCCCAGCACACTGGCTAGCTTGAGACCCTTGCCATGGACATCCTTTCTCTCTGCATTCTTCACACGCTCCATTTCATTCTGAATAATCACCGTATCGCCCTGTGGCTTCTCCGTCCTCTTCGCCTTGATGTAACTCAATTTTCTAACATCGATCATGACATCTACTACCTGCACTAAATGCACACCCCTAAATGATTCTACTAATAGAATATCACCAGGCTTAGTGGGCGTCGTTAGGATGTGCTTCCTAGCAGATATTGGTAGAATCAAATCCAAGTGTTGGTTAGGATTCTTCCTCGTCCCAGGAATCGACCCATCGGTATCATCATTGGCGGAAAATTCTTCGCTAATATTCACCCAGCCAACTCTCCCCCCTTCCTCCCGAGTTTCGACACAGTTGCTGACCACTTTGGCCATTTCTTCGAAATTCCACTCGGCCTTCGTGAGCTTTTCTAGAGATTGCGTAGCGAGTTCGTGCGAGGCAAAAAGAATATGCGATAGCCTCAAAGCTAATAAAGGAGAGGAAGAAGAGACGAGCCCAGATTCGCCATGACTCATGGATTTGTAATCGACGATAAGACGGGAGTCCACCTGAGACCCTCGCGCCGTTGGATATTTTATGTTCGTTTTAGTGCCTGTGATGGGACCAGTAATTACTTCTGTGCTTTCCGCTGTGGAACGAAGAATGAGGACGCCACGACGGAAGGAAGACTGAGGCTGGAATGCATGGGTTCGTTGGACTGAGGCTAGAAAAAGAAGGACGATTGTAGCCACGGCTCTCATGATGAGGTTGTTGGAGAGGTGGAATATTTTTTTGGTGTGATTTTTTATTTTATTTCTGATGGGGGATTGGGGATGGGGGATGGAGTCGTCTGTCCTTGGCATCCCTGGGCCCTACTATTATCTAATGCTCTATTCTAATACTCTTAGGACGTGATCATGACGTAATTCTGACATCGATTACTTCATTCTTCTTTTTTTCCCTTTTATTTATTATGAGTCCGCGATGAGAATTTATGATGGTCTTTGTTATCGTCATACCATCCATGTTGTAATACACACGATAGAGGAAATTCAGACACGCCACGTGCATGTCACGTCCACTGCCCCCTCACATCTAATATCTGTGGTCAAAGTCCTATTTTCAGCACTCCATGGTAATATTTTTTTTCAATTGTTGTATTACTACCATTTTAAGGACAACCATGAGCTCGATGAGGTCACTGAGAGAATGGATCGAGCGCGCCGTGGAAGCGGCCGATGTCACCTGTCTTGCGAGTGAACTCTTCGCGTCATCATTTGATCTTGATGGTGATGAGGATTGGGCATCAGGTACCATTCGACGATCGTCGGCAGTGTCGTCTAATTCCTATCTGAAGTCAGCGCTCATAATTTCTCGATCTTTGGCCGATCAACTTTGCGAGGGGGCGGATGAAAAAAATGGCGGGCATCAACCGCCGTCGCCCGCACCGGGGACAGATTGGGCTGATCGAGTTGTAGTGCATCTATCAAATGAACTCCATAACTTTGATGAATATACAGAGGACTTGCAGCCGCTGCCATATTCTTCGCAGACCCCTAGCTCGGATCCTAATGAGTTACAAGCCATGCTGAATTCCATTATTAACGATTACCCACTTTACACCAAGAATGACGACGACGTAGGAGCGTCCACCAGCATTGCTAATGAAGTGAACATTTTTCCGTTGCATAACGTGGTGCGGGCCGATTTTTTGCATTCCCCTAAAGATGATCTCTGCTCCCAAGTAAGTGAGGTGCAGCGCATCTACAATCTAGGGCTCGTAATTTACGAGTTATTCTCGGGGGGAGATAGGCCTCCGGAAATCAATACCCAGAACAACACCGCTGACTCGTTGAACAAATACGGCGTCAACGAAAGTGACGCTGGCGAAGAGCCTTTACCTCTGGGGACTTTGAGTATTTTCAATGACATTGATGATGTGGAAGAAATTTTCAAAGACTCCGACGATAGCCCTCAACCTCTGGACGTCACTGAGAAGAGTGTGATGCCTCAGAAAAAAAGAGCGAACACTAGTAGTTGCACGTCGAGTTCAATCTCAACTGAGCTACTAAGGCAGAAGGGAGTGCCCATATCTCTTTGCGACTTGATCGACAACATGCTCGATGTCATCAATGGCAATCTTAGCAAAGACGAAGCGTATTGTGCCATGTCAGATGTCCGAAGTGACCTGCAGCTAATGCTGGACAAACCGGACAGATTCCTTTATGACATGGACGTAGCAGTCACTGGGCTGCAACTAAACGAGGCAGTTTTGGGGAGGGAGATAGATTTTACGTCGCTGCAAAACTCCTATAGGCGCTCAATATCTGGCGAAAACGAATGTGCAGTCATCGTCGGTCCTTCCGGAATAGGCAAAACAGTATTGGCTAACCGACTGGGCAGTTTTGCCTCTGCTAATGGGGCATTTTTCCTAACGGGAAAATTCGACCAACTTCAGCAAATGACACCCTTTTCGGCTCTTTCGTCAGCTTTCAATGAGTACTGCAATCGGATGACTGTGGAAGGTCAATCTAGACATCTGCCAGAGGTTGCAACAAAGTTGAGGATGGCTTTAGGAGGAGAGGCGCGGCATTTGGTAAAAGTTATTCCCAACTTAGGCGTTATTCTCGGCGAAGGCGCTGGTCAGTATGAAATTCAAGACTGTGCAAATGCACAAGCACGCATTCAGTATTTGTTATGTTTGTTTGTGGATGTTATTTCTAGCTCCTCTGGAGCGCCCATTGTACTATTCCTCGACGACCTACAATGGTCAGACCAAGCATCTCTCAGCGCCATCAAGCAGTTGCTGCTGTTTTTCAGCTCAAAACGAAAATTCTTCTTCATTGGATCTTGTCGGGAGGAGGGGCTAATTGAGCAGCATTCGTTTGGGAGTATGCTCACTAGCATTCATCAGTTTGGCGTACATGCAACAGTAGTCAAGTTGGGTTGTTTAGATAAAGGCACAACAAACACAGTGGTATCAGATCTTCTGTGTTTGTCTCCACGCCTAACGCGGACACTCTCGGAGATCGTTTATCACAAGACACAAGGAAATCCACTCTTCTTCTCCCAATTGATGATTTCATTATGCAGAGATGGGCTGGTGCGGCTCAGCCTAAGTCGTCGGCGATGGGAGTGGGATGAAGAAAAGATTCAATCTATGACGCTACCAGATGATGTTGCAGTGTTATTATCGTCCACCATTCAGAGATTGCCGAAAGAGGTGCAGAGCGCACTATGTACTCTATCTTGCTTTGGCGCTCGATCTGACTGTGTCCTTATCGAAGCACTTGAGGCAAACATTAACATCCCTTTGATAGAACCGCTCCGGGTTGCTGTTGCAGAAGGCATTGTTGACAAAGTCGATGGAAGGTACAGCTTTGGACACGATAAGCTGCAAGAAGCTGCGTACAACTTGATGCAAACCGAAGACCGCTGTCTTTTCCATTGCAAATATGGTCTTGCTCTCGTTCAGCATGCACTCGAACGAGTAGATGATGACCTTTTATTTATTTCAGTGAGCCAGATCAATCTTGGGGGGCGAGCAGCCATCCACGATGCTGACCAGTGTGTGGTAGCAGCAAACTTGAACCTCACGGCAGGAATCANTTCACACGTTCGCCAAGAGATTTGAGGACAAGCTAAACACAATGTTCTACAATGTGACAGCCCTAGCCTATTCATCTCAGCTTCCAGGATCAGTCGCACTGGCTATCAGCGTTCTATCACAACTCGGAATCGAGCTGCCAGAGTCATCCGAGTCCGATTTCAAGACTAACATCGAACGAACGAAGGTTCTGCTTCAAGGCTTCTCGGATCAGGACCTTATAGAGTACAAAGTAATGGCCGACCCATCCAAAATAATGGCGATGAATTTTTTGGCGAGATTGGAATTGTCTATTCAATATATCAAACCAGCTTCTGCTCCAGGTGTCACATTGAAAATGATCCAACTTTCAATTGACCACGGGATGAGCCCTGTATCGCCGATTGGGTTCACATATTTTGGTCAACACGTTGCAACTTGTGGAAACCTCGAAGAGGGCTGCCGTTATGTAAATATTGCAAGAAAGTTACTTGACAGAGTAGGCTCGGGGGAGTTTGCAGGCGAAGTAATCGGCATGGGATCTCAGCTTGTGCACTTCGTCAAACCTGTGCAATTAACGATCGAGCTCCACTCTGAGGGCTACACCATTGCAATGGCAGCAGGGGACATGCCGGGTGCAATGCTCAATCTTGCGTTTTATTGCGGGATAGCGTTCTGGGGCACCACGAAGTTAATCATTTGCAAAGAACGTTTCGCTCAAACCTGCAGGCTATTGGATCGGCATGGCCACTCAAATCTTCTTTCGCATATACTCCCGATGTTGAAAACCATTCAATTGTTGATGGGTACAAGTGACAGCCAAGAGGAAATATCAGAGTCAAACGGCACGGCAGCTCAGGTGGAGGAAATACTGATCAATTCAAAGCAAAGTCGCCATACAGGATCAATCGCTTTCAACCACCAACAGATGTATATACATTTCATGTTTAGACAATACGATGATATGAAGAAGTTTGCAGAGAAGTGTTTTTGTATGAATAATCACAACTGGGTGTTCCATTTTCCATTTACTAGTCAGAGGTTTTATGGCGGTATAGTTGCATTTTGGGTGTATCGTCAAACTAAGGATCCTGTCTGGGCCGAGAGAGGACGGAGCGCCAAAGCTGCATTTGAGAAATGGGCCAAGTCGTCGCAGCACAACTTTCAGCATAAGTTTTACCTGCTCGAGGCGGAGGAGGCTTTCTGCAACAGCGACATCGAGAAAGCGCAGTTATATTATGAAATGTCACTGTCCTCGGCAAAAGAGCACCGGTAAGAGCATGGATCGGACTTGTTTCGCCGAATGCAACCACCCTGAACAAACTCATGAGTTTCCTCTGCTGCATGACTTTTTCCAAGCTTCATAAATGACGAGGCGCTGTCGAGTGAGTTAGCTGCATATTTTTTCCTCGCCGTAGATATGAAAGATACTGCATTACAGTATTTCCTACGCGCTCATGAGAAATACCATGACTGGGGCGCAGTCGCCAAGTGCAATGCTCTGTTTGACTTTGTCCAGATGGTGTTGGGTTCAACATGCATCGCAAAGGAATCCCTTTCTTCTAGTGATGCGAATGTAGCAATCGATGATAGGAATCTGCGTAAGAGCAAGAGGGTGCATTAATGACCAAATTTTGAGATCCATTATCATGTTTTATGTTTACAGCAACTCAAAGTCGACGTAGCATGTTTAACTGTGGAGTTTACTGCAGCGTCATTAATCAATGGAAAACATAGGCTCCTCGCAATTCACCGCCGCCTCCTCGACTATGGCATCGAATCCGTGGCAAGTCGCCGATATCGCTGTCTTGGTGGCGTCGCTGTTGTTGCAAGATGCCGAGCGAGGCCGCGCGTTGTTACCGATGTTGACCCCATGGCCCCCCCCCCCCCGCTCGTCAAGGGCACGCGACTCGCATCCGTCGACGATTATCGGCGCGAATTTCACCCGCGTTTGTCTCTCGTCGTAGCTCTCCGACCGTCGTCGACGAGAGGGCGCAGTGGATGCATCATCGGCGACGTTGGGACCGGGCACGATCAATTCGTCATCGGCCGGTTCTAGTCGTTCCACCGGGTAGCGCCTCAATATCGAAAAAGTTGTCCCGATGCTCGAATCGACGCTACTACTCAGCGAGTCGTCGCTCGATCGTGTACCGCCATTTTCGTCCGACGTACGGGCGGGATTCGTCGCTACGGCGGCATGGGGGGGAATATTTGATTGCATCGACCGGTGAGGAAGGAAATGCGACCTTTCGAAGGATTCGTTCGACAATAATCTCGAGGTGGTGGATGCCGACGGACACGAGCCATATCTCGGTGGGGGGGGAGGCATCAGGGTCATAGACGGTGTCCTCTCGAACGACGGTGTCACGCGGGGGGCGGGGGCCCGATCGTATGCGTGCGAGTAGGGGTCGGCCGATCCACCCTCGACGCCGAACCTCGCGTCATGGGAGGACGATGGCACGGACGCATCCTTCCCCCTAATGATACCCCCCCCCCAGACGGTATTGGTCGAGCGATCCATCATCCCCCTGGCGCGACGCGCGACGAGGGAGCATATCAGGCAACTCCCGTGATCGGGCTGGTGTTGTTGCTGCTGCGACCTACGCCCGAGGAGTCCGACCTGCTGCCTATTGCGTATATCCCTGCACCTGCGATAGTGCGCCAACAGCTTGCGAGTTTCGTTGCACCCCCTAGTGTGCGTCGGACACGGAAAGTCGGGACTGCACCCCGCCGGACAGGCCTTCACGTGCACGAGAAGGAGACGGGTATCGTAACAGCCGCGGTGCATGCACTTGTCCTCGGGTAGGCGACAATTCTGGATACGTACATCATTTCGCGATGTCAACGACGAACAAAACCAAGAAATCGAGATGGAAAAATCGAGATGCCCGAATGTCGGAAGAAAAAAGGTCATACGCGTTAGTCGAGAGGCGGACCGTCGAAAATTGGATGTGATATATAGTCCCATATAACGAACCTGAGCGTGTAGGATCATCCATAAAGAGGCGGCCGCCTTCTTCGCCTTGGCCACAAGTTCGCCCACGTTGTTGTTAGCACTTGCAGTCGTCGTCGTCTTCGGGCCCTGCGATTGCCGACTTCGGATGTCGGTCGACTCGACGCCGTCGTTCGACGTGCCATCCTCCTCCTCCTCCTCCTCCTCCTCATCCCGTTCTTGGCCGTGCAACGACGACGATGAGGATTCGTAATGCATCGTTGATGCCGACGACGCGATCGGCATTGTCGTCGTGACCTCGACGCAAGGGACGACGATGAACGACGAGGAGGATGGGAAACTCCTCGCGCGTATAATGCCACGACTCGAGGATGATGGGGCCGACATGCTCCAAGAGAGAGAGAAAGAGAGAGAGCGAATGCCTTTGCCTGGTGTTATTTGCCAAGACGGGCGACTATATTATACTATTGTGCCTAAATGCGCCGCATGTGGTGGTGATCCTTTCCGATGAAGATGGATGAACCACAACTACTTGATCTTGCACAACGATGCGTTCCAAGTATGTGCAATAAATAATGAGGTCATCGTCCACAGAACAACTCATGGACGATTCGTCGGCAGGACGATTGGCTTTGGTTGGCTGCCGGCTTACCTTCTCTCACTTTTTTGATTGGTGGTCGGCCTACTCAAGGTATCGTACCAAGCTGCGAAGGTTGAGGTTGCAGTTGTGAAAAGAAAAAGACAAAAAAATGGATGGCGTGGGTGGCGTGTTGAGTGAGACTCTAGAATTTAATATGTAATCGATCGTAGGAATTGGTACCTCTTGAATATTATGTTATGATGTCTCACAACATATGATCCATACAATACACTTTTACAAACAAATGGGCGTTGAGGAATGCAATGCATCATTGGCATGGAGTTGAGTGTAGTTGAGTGGAATGGAGTCTCTGGAGAAGTCAGATGTCATTTAGATGGGAGTCAGAGTGATGTCGCAAGGGGAGGGCGAGGATGAAATCTGGTGTTGGGATTGCGTGAGAGTAGTGGTGGGTCGATGATTCCCAGTGGTCTGCACAGGCGTTGATGTTGATGCCGAGTTGCAATATGAGTGATGAGGAGTGCATGGCATGGAAGGTTGTGGGAGTGTGGATGAGGTTTGAGAGGAGGGATGAGATGACGCGGTTGGTTGTTGATGTGCCAGGGCCCGTCTCCCATTGCATCCGTCCATTTGTAGGACGATTTTGAATTTTGATTTGTGATCATGGGTCCGAGCTGTGGTGTGGTGGCTGAGCAGGAGGCTGATGCTTGATTGGACTGGCAAGTTTTCGGTTGAAATATAGCAAGGAACTGGCATCCTGTGGTGGTGTCCAGATGGGTCGGTGTGGTTTGGCACCATAATGTATTTATATTTTACTTAGTATTTGGGGTTATGGTAGGGAGAGATGAGTGATGAGTCATGCGGCATCTCCTGAGTGGATGGGTGGGGAAAAAATAGCGCGCAGATAGCAGTTCCCACACCAGGATACACGAGGAACAACGAAACAACACACTCACACAGATCCCACCCCCCCCGCCCGCCCTTCTGACCTCACGCACCCATCATAACATCTCCCCCCCCCCCCCCCCCCAACCAAAACAAAATAATGGAGGAGCGCGACCGACCACCTCGCAAAAAGTCCAAGCCGGGTGTAGGGGGTAGATCGATGTCATCCTCCGCCACCAGGTCGGTGCTGGAATCGATGACCGACGACGACGACGCGTTGGCGCGCCCGGCGCGCGTGTCGCTCGACTCGACGACGACGTCCGTCGATGCCATCGATCTCACCCGCGACGATTCTCCATCGTTGACGTCGCCGAGGATCGGGCATTGTCCGGACGTCGTCGTCGAGTCGAGCGATGCGCGCGACGACTCCGCTGCCACGACGCACGCGACGACCGGGACGACGCGCCCCGAGGAACGTCGAGAGGAGATGGAGGAGGAGAAAGGGAAGAAGGAGGGCAAGAGGAGGAATAAGAAACGATCGTTTCACGACGAGGTACTGTACAAGATGCTGACGTCCTGCCGGCCGTACACGCTAAAGACGTTGGCGTCGAGTACGAGCAATACGATCGAGGGATTACGTCACGCCATGCTCTCCTTCGTCGATAAGGGATTGGTGATATGCAAGGAATTCCCAGTCAAGGGGGAAGGTCGCGAGCCGAAGAAATTGTACTGGGCCAATCCGGCGACGTTGTCCGAGATCGAGATGTCCAGTGCAAGTCACGGTGGAGGCGGGGGTAAGAAGGGAGGAGGGGTCGGGGGAGGCGGAGGTGGGGCGGTCCTCAGGGAATTGTCCAAGCTGCTATCGACGTCGGTGGATATGAACGAAATTAACGACGAGCGTCGTTCCCTCGAATGTAAATATCGTTCAATAATGACGGAATTGAATCCGTTGTTATCGATACCGACGTTATCAAGTCTGAACGACGAGATATCGTCCGCCGAATCGGAATTGCGTTTATTGGAGACGGAGATCGAGGGGGCGAGACACCGCGTCAAATCCGCGACGACGGCGGTGGATTCCGCGAGGGGTGGCGGCGATCGACGTCCCGGTACTACGCAATCGTCTTCGACCGGTAAAATCGGACAAACGACGACCCGACGTGATCCGACGACGATCAAGCGCATGATCAACCACATGCTGGGGGAGTATAAGGAACGCAAGCGCAAGTGCATGGACTTCGTCGAGGAATTGAGCGAGGCGATGGAGAAGAGGATTGGGGACGTCGTGGGCGATAAGGTATTGTGCTTGGATACGGACGAGGCCGAATGGGGAATATGGGAGGACGGTACCACCGGGAAGGTGTATGGGAAAAACTCCAGGCAGTCCAGGGGCGGCGGCGCGGGAGGGAGGAAATACGGCAGGAAGAACGATGGGGGGGGCGAGGAGGAGGAGGAGGAGGAGGCGCGGGTTGTGAAAATCCCGGCCAGGTACAAGGATGTTTGAGAGATGTAGAGTGATGGTTGTTATTTGCGGACGATTTTAAGTGCCGTGCGGCAATTGCCTTCCCCCTCGTTAAAGAGGAAGAGAGGTGATGTCAAGACTCGTATATTATTGCTGGTTTCATGCATGATGCAGGTGACGCATCCTCGTGTCATTCTGCCGACTAAACGTGCATGATAAGTCAATACTGGGCTCTTGAGTAAGCCACGATGCTTTTTAATGAGGATCGACTTTTATCCACTCAGTATGTTGCGTAAGATTAAAAGCTCGTCACCTTGAATTCGTTTAGCAGCTGGGCTAGAATAAGTGGCCACACTAATCTTACAGAAACTGTCTCTGAAATGCTGGTTTGGTCCTATGTGGCGTAACTCCGATGCCCCTTCGACTGCCACCGGCCCGACTCACACTGCGATTGTTCGCATACGACGAGGCAGCAGATGCAGACGATGCAATCCGATGCCGTTCCTCCGTCCGGTTCGACGTCTGCATCATCGCATCGTCACCCTCCTCGACCGCATCCAACTTCGCCACCGATCCCGAGTCGTCGTAATGAGCGGGCACGACGTCCACCACGGGTCGATCGCCCATGACGGGGACAGAAGAGAAACAATGATTCGCGGCCCCTCCGCGCAACGTCGCCCTCGCGTCGCCCTGAAAGGCCCCGGTTCCGTCGGACAAAATCGACACATCGTCATCTGTGAATCCGGAAATTTCACGAGCGTCGTTACCAGTATTGGCCAGGGATAATGACGAAATCAGTCCGGACGATTCGGGGGGATGTCGTGCGAGGTACGTTGGATCCTCCAACGAGGACCCGACCGGAATGCCGGGAAATATATCGGTCTCCTCGTGTTCGTGTATCGCCAGGAATGGAGGATCCTTATTATTCGCCGGCGTCGTCGTCGATGACTTCTGTTGTTGCTGCCGCGCGATGGTAGCAGCAGTAGCGGAAGAAGGACCACCGAGGCTCTTCCGCGCCAACAGTAACACACCATCGTCCACCCCCAAGAAATTCGCCATCGTCTTGCCGTATTCCAAATCGCCGAAATCGAAAATATCCTCGATGCGCATAAGTTCCATCCAATACGAGGCGAGTTCCTTTCGGCGCCGATCGAGGAAGGAGGGGGGGAGTGGACAATCGCCGACGGACGGGGGGCTGGGATCGTTCCCGACTTCGTCGTCGTCGTCGACGTCGCCGCGCGACCGTCGTTCCGGCGTCGCGCCCCGTCCGTCATCGCCGCATGACGCCGCATCCATCCCATTCTTTTCCGACGTCCCGATGGACGACGACGACGTCGTCATCATCATCATCGATTGCCTTTCCCCCCCGAGTGTCACGCCATATCCCCCCCCCCCGAGTCCGAGCCACCAGCATTCGATCGATCTCGATCTCGGAAAATTGATACCCCGTCCGTCGTTCGTGGCATTCATTTGCCATCCGTACACCGAACGCAATTGTGCGTCGAGATTGCGCAATTCGGAATACCGTCGCCATACGCTCCACGTTTTATGGACGCCGTTGCCGTTGCCGTTGCCGTTGCCGCTGCCGTCGATCATCCCGCCGCCGTTGCCACTCGCGACGGCGGCGGCAGACGACGACGATCGGAGGGACGTGATGTCCCGAAATAGCGAGTGACATACGATCTCGTATCTCACGACGCGCTTGTGCGGCGCGGTGGATGGGGGGGGTCGGGGGGCGACGCCGTCGTCGTCGTCGTCGTCGTTTTCGAATACCCTCCACCGTCCAACGTAGGACGTGAATGAATAACGACCGTTGGCGTGGATCGGGACGTTCGACGGGATAGTACTGTGCGCATGTCGTTCCTCGTGGGTGGGAACATCGTCGTCGTCATCATCTTTGTTGGTGTTGTTGCGTACGGTCGACGGAGCGAATCCGAGCGTCCTTAGCCTCGTTTTATTTCTCCCGCCGTCGCCGTTCCCATTCGTCGTCGGAAGATGGTAGGAGGAGGCGGAAGAGGAAGATGGGGGAGATACCATATCCCTGAGAGCGTCCATGACCTCCCGAAACGTCCATTCCGTAACGTCCACGCCGTTGATGCGAACGAGACGATCACCGAGTCGGACGCATCCGGATAATTGGATCGGACCGAGTCTTCCCCTCTCATCCTTCCTCCCACCCCCCCCCCCCCCCCCCCCCCCCC
>JALLBA010000443.1:0-18530 GCA_036939675.1 Cyclostephanos invisitatus
ATGATGCGAGTACGGTATTATTTTTCTACAAGACTTGTAACTAAAGTCTTACCAACATCTTACTGAAGTCTTACCGAATGCTTACTCTGATGTCTTACTTAAGTCTCACAAAAGTCTTAACTTGCTGGGGTAAATTGTTATGTTATCCGTAGGTGTTTTTGCCGGAATCTAAATTGGAGTTCGAAATCGTTCTAAACAAGATTTAGAACAATTTCGGATACGGTTTTTGAGAAAGCGTGCCAAACAAGTTCTAAATTTTGGCACTAAAAAGATTTAGAACAATTTCGGATGTCACCCATTAGAATTAGTGCAAGACATAAAAATGGCAACTTGTAATCTTTACAGTAATAAACAAAGTAAAATAAGCATCAAATGACACAATTTACTGTATCTTGTGCATATACCCTACTCTAATGGAAATTAATTTCACCAGATCCCGATTTTGTTCTTCAGAGGTGAGAGGGAGCATTGGACATTTGTGTAACAGTTGGATGGGCCAAAAAAAAGTTGACCGGTCAACAGTTGAAATGTTGACTTGTGGAGTGGTAGCGGTAGTATGGTGGGCTACGGTGGACCGAGGTTAGAATCCCGCGGCAGGTGCGTGGGTTGTGGCATCTCTTTTGATGCAACTCATGATGCCGCCTTTAATCCCCCCCCCCCCCAATAGTTAGGGTTGCACGCGATGCCCCGATAGATAGGGTTGTGCATGGCTGGAAAATATCGTAGGTAACTGACAGTGTGAACTACCGCGGTGTAAGATGGTCTGGAAAATCTCTGTGCATCAGCTCTGAATAAGGGCTTACGCTTACTTGTACGTAAAGGAGGAGCATCCTCCTAATCTCTCTCTGCGAGTTCGGGAAGGCGCCAAAGCCGGCCCAAGAGGATTACATCCCTCTGGCTTTCTTGTCTGAAGCGCTAGTCCCTTGACTGGCTTTCTGCTTCAGATCTACTCTATCTTTCTTGCAGTGTCTTCTGAACCCCAAATTTGGAGGAGTTCGAAAAGTCATTGGCATCAAGCCACAAAGATCTAAAGATCTCTCTGCGACACGTGATCGTAGACGAGCACGAGAGGTGCAAGCAATCGTGCCAATTGATGCTCTCGTTGTTGTTTCTGTTCGAGCCTGCTTGTCAACTTTTGGAAAATCAGCAATAATAGGCTGTTTCTTATTTCTTAGTTGTATTTTTTCATGACCTACCATATGTAGGATTTCATACAAAAGTCAAAGTTGCATAGTACCAATACCTTCCACTCCATCACAAAATTCAAGGGGCAGCCCCGCAATAAATCCCTCAACCTCAATACGTATGTTTCTACTATCTAAAAATGATGCGACGGAGGAATACTACTACTATCGGGGGACTCAGTAATTTCATTACCAGCGGGTGGAACAGTATTCTTCAATTTTTGAACTGCTCAAATTTTGGAAATCTCGGATATCATTTTGGGATGCTGATACAATGTGATATGAGGCTCATAAAATATGCACTTGTTCAAACTGATTGGAAAGAGCTCACCCCATCATTCAATTCACAGCGGCCGATATTGATACTAAAACATGATTGCCCATAGTCAACAACTCACGAGTAGGAGAGATAATCCAAATGGCGATACGATGCAGCTTCGACGCAATGCGAGCGGTCAGATTATCCGAGCGCCGTTGTCAATTGCGTCGAGACGGGACGCAAGCGGACGAATCTACAGGGCCGCATCGTCGATTACGTCGGTGGAGTCAATGAGGCTTGCGTGTGCGCCACATCCGTCGAACACCGTGCAGCGGCAGCAGACGGTCAAGTATCACAGCCAAGCGCGTGCGCCAAACGTCACCGCGCAACGGCAGCAGCCGGTCAAATATCACAGTCGAGGGCCGTCGGCGTTACCATCGTCGATCTCGTCAGCGTCGTCGTCGTCGTCGTCGTCGTCTATGCCTACAAACTCTCGTCTCCCAACCGGGGGATCTTTTTGGACCAAGGGCAAGAGCCTCCTATTGAAATACGGCAGGAGGACAGGTAGCATGGCAAGCAGCAATGGCGACTCCGTGAGCAACAAAGGCACCACCATAAGTGATCAGCCCACGGAGACGCAGATGCGTGAGGATGGTCACGAATACTACGATGAATATGTAGACGAGAGGTATGTCGAAGATTACGACGAGAGTGTTGACATAAGGGAGTCAATTGACACCAACGCCGAGCGGCGGGCCGTCATCATGGACTCGTGGGGCTTCTTTCGCACGGTATGTTCACTGTTGCGCGACAAGCGAAAGTATGACGAGGCATTTCTGAGGATACAGCTCGATCCGGTGTTCCCCTATCTCGACAGCATGATGGGGATTAACGATTCGGTCGATGACGTTCCCAGGGAGAATGCGGGCGCAAATAAGAGCCTTTCGCAGGCTGTGAGGGACGAGTACTACCCCATGTCTGCATCAGCAATAGTACAGGACTTGGCTCATCAGGCCGAGGTGGCGTTGCCTTCACTCATGGAGATATGCAAGGCGCTTGCGGCAAGCCTGGGGATAGAGCAGTATGCCGTGGGTCCCGTTAAGAACGCCAGGTCGGCACTGCGCAAGGCAGAGGAGAAGTATGAGGGTGACGTCCTGAAGGTCACCGACTACTGCCGAGCGATGATAGTCGTTGAGGATATTCCCACGCTGCTGGCGTTATTGGAGTTGGCCAGTGATTCATTCGGTCCGCTCATCCGGCGAGTCAAGCTGTCGGGTCTTCAGACTTACCGCGCATCAAAGCCTGGAGGGTATCGTGATTGCGTCATCAACCTCGAGCTGAAGGATCACATATGCGAGATAACTGTACACCTTCAGCACATGTGGAAGGTGTGCGGCGTAAATGGATTCAGTCATTACCGCCATTGTCTTGAGTATTCCATTGACACTCTTGGTGACCCCAATAATGTGCTTGTGGGACTTGACCGCATGACAGTGTGTGAGCTGATTCAAATGTCCGAGGAAGCAGTTTCTGGCATGCCACTGGAGACCCTCGAGTGGCATCACGAGGAGTTCATATTGGATTACTTCTGTGAGGCATTGCTGTTTTTAGACCATGGACTTAACGAGCTAGCAGAAACTACTTTGAACACATTGATCAAGTTGAGGTGCCAGTCCCCTGACATAGGTCCTGACCACCCCGAGACCATCGCTCTCTACGGATACCTCAAGCAGGCGTTGAAGAAACAGAGTAAGAATGCTGAGGCTGAAGTTGTTGCCGGCTGGATAATTGAATCTGACCAGAAAAGGAGGATGGAGAAGGCTGAAGCAGAAAAATCGATCTGGGACCAGTTGGTTTTGGAGCCGATAGAGAGCATCATTAACCCCGGAAAAGTGGAGCGAGAGATGGAAGAGAAGATCAGGAAAGAGGCACGTGTTAGTAAACAGGCATGGAATAGGATTCGACAGGAGAGGTTCAAGTTCTTGGATGGAGTTTAGTAGGAGTGTGTTACGTTGAGGTGGTTTTCTTAAACAAGATTATTGTTCCCCTTTTTCTTGTAACTAAAGTTGATAGCAGAATATCATTTTCTGCTCCTTCGCCACTACTTCATTCAAAGAAACTATCATCTATATGGCTTTTCCGTCATTCGAAACCTCACTTTTTGGTAACAACATGACCCCCATAAAAGTCATTAGTAACAATCTTCCCGGGGTTCATTATGTTCCATGGATCAATCGACCTCTTCAGCGCTTCCATCACTGACAGGGTTGATTCTCCGTACATTTTTGCTAGGTACTGTTTCTTACCAAACCCTATCCCGTGTTCTCCCGTGCAAGTTCCTCCCACAGATAATGATCTACTTGTCATATTGTCAATGATTGTTGTGACGCTGTCTCGGTATTCAATTGTGTCGTTCTTCTTTAGGGGTAAAATGCAGTGGAAGTTACCATCTCCAGCATGACCAAAACTAGTAGAGTACACAGCTTTGACTCAGATGGCTGGGACCGGTAGGGTTACGATGCGCAGGCAAGATGTCTCAAACTCACCATGGACCCACCACGCCGGCTTCGTGCACGTCAAGCGCCGTGGCGGATATAATATCGGCGAAGTGAGTAAGGGGAACGCAAACGTCCGTGACAATGGTAGATTGCGACGTCGGGCCTTCGTGACAATCGTCGCCACCGGCACGTAACGCAATTGCCGAATAATACAAACGATGCCTCGCCGCCCAAAGGGCCTTACGGGTGGATTCGTCGGCTGCCGAAACGAAGTTCCTTCCCCCGAAATCGGTCGTGCAAATATTCCTAGCCACCGATAGGTCCTCCTGTGCGGATAATTCCGAATGACTCGCAAATTCCATGAATAGCGTGGGCTTCGGCTCCATCGGCTTCACTCGTAACGCGCCGTCCGCCATGTCATCAACGCCATCGCCGCATCCATCCGTGGGCAATGACTGGTTGAATGCACGTATGCTCAATTCGTCCAACAACTCGATCCTCGATACTGGGACCATCATACGTATGGTCGCCACCGCCTCGGCCGCGCGATGCAGGTCGTCGAAGGCACAGGACGCGGCCAACACATACGCCGGTATCGGGTGAAGCTTGACCGTAATATCGGTCATGACTAGGCGTGTGCCGAAACGTGCGGACATTCAATTAGGGACTCGCGCGGAAAAGTCGGGAAAATGAAGCAACGTAATACATCCGATGGTGGCGAGTTTCGGGTGGCCTCACTACTAACCTCCGAGCGTCCCCTCGCTCCCGATCATCAATCCCGGCAAATTGTAACCCGCCGACGATTTCAGCGCGTTGCAGCCGAGATGGACCATTTTGGACGTCGAATGATCACTACTCGTCGTCGTGCATGATCCGTCGTTTGACGATGTGATGGTCGTAGGCGGTAGGACCACTGTCATGCCAAGAACGTTCTCCCTCATCGTGCCGTACTTGACGGCGGCCGTGCCCGAGGCAGCACACGCGGTCATCCCACCTATCGTCGCGTCGGCTCCGGGATCTACCATGAACTGCATTCTGACGGGGTCGATGGGGCAGCGAGATGATGCAACCATTAGCTGGCAGTGGCGAATCGTATATGAATAGTAACAAAACCTATTTACCCGGTGTGTCTTTTTTGCGAGTAAACGTGAAATGTGGAAATATAAATGAGAGAATATGATGCATGTGTACATCCAACGACGGAAAGAGAGAGAATCAAGGAAGAGCGATAGAAAGAAACAACAAACGACCCCACCTCAGAGCATCGTTCAATGTATTACGCGTCACGCCACACCCGACCTTGACGAAGGCGTCATCGCCGACCTCACCGATGGATTGGAAGTTGCACATGTCGATGCTTATCCCGCCTTTTCTCTTGATCCGTACCCTCCTGTACGACGCGATTTTCCCTGCCGTATCATCGTCATCATCCCGGATCGCGAAGCAGGACATTGGAACATCCCTGATCTCGCCCTCCTCGGCATCATCTGGACCGCGCTTCGCCGGTAGCATGAATTGCAAGTGTCCCTCGAGCGACGTACCTTTTATTCGTTGTTTTTGTTGATGTCGAGATGATCGACAGCAATGGGTTTCGACGGGTAAATTAAGAATCGAGCGAAGGGGCGGGTTTTAATTATGGGACGACAAATAGCATCCAATCTCGACGAAGGGAAACGAACGGACGGCATCCCCCAATATTCATGTACACCGAATCCATCCTCACCTGCCCCGTAGGGTATGACCGAAACGACCTCGACGATCGGCAAATCCTCGCCATCATCGCCACTATCGCCATATCCCACCTCCTCGATCTTCGTTTTCTCCACCAAACTGCAACACGCCATCAATATGTCGCGTATTTGATCGACATTCGTCGGTCTTATTACCGCATCCGGCGGACGCGAAGGATGATGACTCTCCCCACGTCCGTGAATGTCGAGATCGTAGACGTTCGTCGATATGTCGAGATTCGGATGCCGAGTCGCGAGGTGGGATAGGAAATTTGTAGGTAGCCTCCCACTCCCACTGCTGCTACCGCCCGAGTAGTAACGTCGGGCGGGGGGGGCGGTGGCGATGCATCGCCGGGACGACGACGACGACGAACATCGATGGATGATTCGTATCGGACGGAGCGTTCCTTGCAATCTCGCCGCCGCCATGATATTTTCAGGTGCTATCCCCTCTATCTCGCGCTCTACAACCTATTACCTATCTCGTCGATAATCACATCTCACTCAGTCCACCCCGGCCCGGCCCTGCCCGCCTTTTTTTGTCTTGTTTTGTGATCCCCCGCCCCGCCCCCGTCAACTTTGCCCTCTTTCGGCGAATAATTCGCGACCAAGTACATCTGGGCTGCGCGATATCTCGTCAAATAATCCAGGGACCATGCAACTTCCCGACGCCGCCTCGGCCATTGCCCTCGAGGAAGGGCCAGAGTACTTCATTTATTATGATTGGATGGAGAATAAGGATATTCCGAGGTATGTGACACACGTAAGAATCGATTCGTCCGTCAGGAATGGACGCAGCCGATTGAGGATCGTAGGAGCAGGAGGAGATTGGGGAGTGGGCATTTAATCTTTGCATGTCACTGCGTGAAATCGTCATACCCAACTCCGTCAAGACGATTAAGGAGGGGGCATTCAATGATTGCTCGAGGCTGACGATTGTGAATCTCGGTGACGGGCTGGAGGAGATTGAGAGTAGGGCATTTCAAAATTGCAAATCGCTACAACAAGTCGTGATCCCCAACGCCGTCAAGTCGATTAAGGCCAAAACATTCTTGGATTGCGGAAGGTTGATGAATATAACTCTCGGCGATGGGCTGGGGGAGATAGGGGAGGCGGAATTTGCATGGTGCGGATTTGAAGATGTCGTCATACCACCCGCCGTCAAGAGGATCCATCGCACCGCATTCCAATACTGCTCGAATCTAACGAGTATAAAGTTCTGCGACGAAATCGAAAATTTCGTGTCCTGCGAGGCGATGCGGGTTTGGTGGAATCGGGGCGTACATGTAAAGTCATTGAGTACGTATTGCTTCTTGGTCCGATGCAGCATTCCGGAGCGTTTTTCGGGTCTTGCACTGGTGAGCAGCTGGCAGGCCAATATAAACGATATGCCGAGAAGCGTTCCTGCCGCCTCCGACGATGACTATTACGACGACGACGATGATGATGATGGTGGCAACGACGAGGTTCTGAATACGTATTTCGATACCATCGATGCCAAGCTTATCGTGTATGAAAATTTGATGAATGAAGCTCCCGTGTTGTTTCCGGAACAGTTCGGCTTAGACCATGACATTGTTCTGAATATTCTGTCCTTCGTGTAACTTCTGCTGATCAGGCGAATATGAGATGAATGGAGAAGAAGGTGATGGAAATGACGGAAACGATAACGGTTTTACAAAGCGATGAATTCAAAGAAAGAGACATGATACTCCTAAACAATTATCGTGCATTCGTATGCCTAAATAATACACTTTTTTCTGCATCAATAAAACCTTTCCATAGAATGATGTCACATGCAAGAAGAGTGGCCGTGTCTCGTTGTCAATGAACGAATATGCTTTTTGTAACCCATTCACAAGTGGAGACCAGATGAAGCTCAATTGAAGGGCAATGGCGTGAGGAGTGAGACTTTTGCGAGTGAAAATATGGATTTATCGCATTGATGATGGAACATAATTTCTCGTAGTGACGGGGATATTACTAGTCGGCGGCGGTGGGGAACTAGAGGAATTAATCCGAGCTGGCTCCCTGAGAGGATGCGTGGAGATAGAAGTTCAACCCAAAAACGAGTCAAGCGATGACCGAGGAAGAAACGAAAGAGATATGATGAACAATTCATTCATTACTTGGATGCAAAATGTTAACTCATTCAAAGAGCAGTCCTCTTTGTGCCCGCTGGAAAGAGTGTCGGTGTATATTGGGTCGGAGGAGGAGAGGGTAATTGGGAAATGCACTACAATGATCCCTACTATGATACTATTCGTGATATGTGATACGACATAAATATTGTTTAAATCTGGCCAATATGACGGTTCATGTAAAGTTTGTCTGTGGTGTGATTATATATCCATCCTTTCGGACTGATGAGAAATCAAGATGATGACGATGATGTCAACAATCTCAAGACTAGGTAAAAAGTAGGAAAAATAAAGGCTCATGTTTTTGTTTTTGTTGTTGTGCGCATCAATTAAGACATTTGGAAAGCATGATCTCCGCGCCTCAGGCGTGAGAGGATTCTTTCGAATCTTTGCGGAGAGGGATTTATTGCTTCGTCGGTGGCGGAGGAGTGGGGGAAATACTCCGATGGTGCTTCTAGCGGCATCGAGGCGCTTCCGATACTCACTCGCGCCCTCGTCCTCATCGCGGTATCAATATCAATCAATTGATCTGGCGACATGGGACATGACGAGTTTTTGGACATGGCGTCTTGTATCTCCCGTCGTACCAACACATCAACAGAGATGTCCGACGCAAGATAGAGCAATATTCTTTCCAGGCGTGTCGCGCGATCTTCGGCGGCGCTTCTCGCAGTCTCGGCAATGTAAGCCTTAAGATGTACATGCTGTACCGCCTCGATGGATTGTCTTTTGGCCTCAGCGAGTTCCCCGAGTAGGGCCTCATTATGTTTGATGAGGAGCTGATTCCGGGCAGCTAACATTTCATTCTCGGATGTGAGGGAAGAGAGCCGAAGAAGGAGTGACGAGGTTGTAATATAATCTGCTGGACGGGGTTCGGCTTCGTCAATGCCGACAGAAGATACGGTAGTAGCATAGGACTTTTGTGGCAATGTCGAAATTATTGAAACCATTGGCTTGTGCATATATGTTGAAGATTGATCACCATCATGATCTAGTTGATGAAGAGCGGAATCGTTCACTCTATCATCGTAAACCATCATCGAAGATTTCATATCAGATATCTTTTTCTGAGCAATATTTCTCTCCGTCGGCGATGTAGTAATGATAGTGTGTGATGATTGGTGAGATACTTCTTCCTGTGCCGTCGTCATCTTTTTATCCTCCTTCATTGACGCAGGAGTGGCTACATTCAATGTATGTCCTTATTTTGCAGACAATGATGGGTTAGTAATGCCCCTCGCAAAAAAGGCGGGAGTGACGTCAGGAAGATTACTTTTGTTTCTGGACCTTAAGGAATTCTTACCATACGACGACACATTGCTCTCCCCCGCCATTAGACTAATGGTCCTCGCCGGAGAAACAGTTGGAAGGTCGTCCAGGGGTGAAGCAGCGTACGTTTGATTCCCATCATTACATTTTCCGCCGGCGACCTTTGACATGACGACGCCAAGAGAAGGAAATCTTTTCTTCCTGGACTGTTTCGGAGGTAAATTAGTCCAGTCTTCCTCATCGTCATCCTCTATTTGAATGCCATTGCGCGGCTCATTCGAACTATGGCCCCCATCGCCTCTCCTTGACGACGATGAAGATGACGACAACGAGTCCTCGCTATCGGAAGTCGATCTTCGATCGTCATCAATTATGGAAAGAGATCTATCACCCGATTTGTCTCCCCCCTCGTCAGACCTGGTCATTGGCATGTTATCTTCATCCTCATTCCTTTTTGAATTGGTCTTTCCCTTCCTTGTATTTTTCTTACTCTCTCCTCCTCCTCTGTGTCCTCCACTCATGGCGTTCGATGTTTTTTTCGAACTCGTTGAACATATATCATTCAATATGAACTCTAATTCCTCCTTTTCCCTTAATTTCAGGTACACCGGGCACGTACTTTCGTGGTCCGTCGCCATCTGATACGTATGGAACGTCGCCACCCTGCAGTAATCGCAACACCACGTGTATACACCATCCATGCCGTTCCCTTCCACGTGCTGCTCATGCTCATGCTCCTGTCCCCCCTCACCATAATCGCCCATACTCCTCGCCTTTGCTTCGCATTGGTGTTGAACTTCATAGGGAGCAGTGGTTCTTAATATTGCCTCTGACATGGGTCGCTCGTGCTGTTGCTGCTGCCGGCGCTTCTTTCCCTTCTTCTTCTTCCCCCCCTTTGCCTTAGATTTCTTTTTCCCCGCCCCTCTCACCGTTGTCGTTTCTGTCATAGTGGTAGTAGTAGTCATCAATGTCGACGCCACCATCGACGTCCTCAATGTTGTCGAGTGTCCACCTCCAATGACATCACCATCCTGAGCGTCCCGGGGTCGAGGCCGACATTCGGGATGGGGCGACTCCATATCAAGCGACGCAATATCATTTTCCAAATACCTCACGAGCGTGTCCCTCATGCGACGTCTGCAAGCCCGAGAGGTCACGATCATCCTAGGGCTGAGCACGAGGACCGACTCTTCTCCCACGACATCGACGTCGTTCCCACGTCGCGCCTTGGTATACGCCAACTGCAATACCTTGAATCGGAGTTGTTCCTTCGAATTGAATTTCATCGGCACTCGCTCCTCGATGCATTGTTTATACTCGGCGTCCTCCTCCTCGTCGTCGGAGTCATCGTCGTAGAAATCGGCCGAACGTCGTTCGCACGCGCCGCGAAAGTCGCATGCCAGATTCGCGAGCCAAACGATCGGCACGGATATCCCGAGGTATATGCGTACGGAACCGAGGTCCAAGGCGAGACTCTGGGGGGCAGATGGGCGGGGGGAGGCGCCGGCCGTGTAAGTGGAGGAGGAGGACGACGACTCGACGATGACGTCACCGCACTCGGCGTAGTTGTCGTAGGAGTACCGCGCGAGCCACATTGCCACGGCGATATCGTAGTCGCGTAGGTCATCGTTGGGATCGATGCGCGTCTCATTCGTCGTCTTGCGGTCCTTGCGATTGGCCAATTTCGGTTTTCGGGAGTTGAGTGACCCATCTCCTAAAAATAGAAGGTATCAGTGGTACATTAAAAGTTAATGAAAGTTAAGGGCCAAAATACGCCAAAATTATGGGAACAACAGTGTTACATCTAGACTCGCCACCGCTACCACCAAGAAGATCCACGATGATCGCCGTCCGCTTTCCCATCTCGTCTTCAGTCCATCTCTTTGGGGGGAGGTTGGCAAAGTTCTGAGTGACGAAGTGAGGGATGGTCATGGTTATCACGGACAAACCAACAATACACAACGTGTCTCAAAGAGAATCAACGACGATATCGATGACACACATTAGGTCGTCGTTGGAATCGATCCGCGTAGATAATACTCTATCATATTCGTTTTACATCGTTGTCATCGTCCTCGTTGTCGTTGTTGTCATGAACCTTTTCTGGGGAAAAAAAGGGGGGAAGGACCGACTGGATTTTGCCGATTGCCTCGCTAAAAATCTGCAACGAATTTTCGCCAAAAAATCAAAAAAGGCTCACAAAATATTTTTTATTGTTAACCACCAGAAACGAATTTTGGCGGGCCATTCGATTTTCGTCTGTACTAAGTCGATCCCTCTGACGTCAGTGGGCAAACAATTCGTACTATTCCGCCGTCAAGATATGATTTCCTCCGATTCTTCAAGGTCACGGAGGAACTAGAGACCTGTCGCCTGTCAAGAAGAGTTACGTAATATACAACACCGCAACACCCCCTCCCCCAGAGTGAATGAGACACCACACCATGGTGTAGAAATAGTAGACATCGTACTACCATTCGCCTATACACGAACCATTTACTACTACCCACTTGTCGATTTACATCACCGCTGCTCTGACTGAGCGAGATTCTATCTACTCATTTACCCCCGAGCAACCGACCGAGACATCTCGCACACGGGAGCACAACTTGCGAAGGATCCCCTTGAGGAGGACCACCTAATTCATCGACTCCTCTTGCTATACATTTTAGGAGCCTCTGGCTAACATCCACCATGCGCGCCCTCGTGCTTCCCGTTTTTCTCGGCGTTACCCCAATCCATTCCGGCGCCTTCAATATCAACACGGCGATGCCCTCACGTCGAGCCACCAGCCTCACTTCCTCGAGAGACAGGCAAACTACTAACTTGTTCATGGCGACGCAACTCGACAGATCGTCCGTCGTCGACAGGGAGGTCAACGTCGAGGAGACCCGCAGGCATCGCTCGCTGAACGAGAACGAGCTCGACGACTTCTCGTTCGAGAAGTGGGTCCTAATGCTAAGCAATGATTCTGACAACACGAGGAGTTACGTCTGCCAGTGCCTCGTCCAGGTCGCGAAGCTCACCGAGGAGGAGTCCTATCACAAGATGATGCAGGCCCACCAACACGGCCAGGCGATCATCGGGGAGTACTGCCAGGAACACGCCGAGTATTACAAGGATGCCCTGACAAACAGCGGGCTCGTATGCGAAATATTCCCCGTAAACAAGTGAATTTTGGGGGGGTTGAAGGATTGTCATGTGCGACGCACGGAGCTCACGAGGAGGATTTATATAACTCCGACATTGTCCTGCGTTCGCTTAGAGATGGCCTGTGCTCATTAATTTTGTAAAAATATTGCTTTTTAGGATCGATTGTGCCATCCCTTTTTTTTCTTTTTTTTTCTTTGCGTGACCGATATCACAGGATTGTACACCCATCACCCGTCCTCCTACGCGTGAAACATTATAATAGTTGCATTTGACGAATCCATGAACCGTACGATTGACTAGAATATTCGTCATACATTACGCTGTGAAGAAAAATGATGGCATCATATGAAGAGAGGAAGGTGACCTCGTTTTTTTATGTTTTGCAAAATACTCTCATTTACCAGAATAGAGATAATGCTGCTTCCTTCTTCGTGGCAACGATAAGAACGATCACGGTCGTCATTGACCGATTTGTCTGGTACATTTCCACAGTACTTGTGAAATACGAGATTCGTTGTAGTCATCTCCCCCCATGGGTTCCCCCCCCATCAAGTGGAAGATGGGCAAGAAGAGGGGCAAGAAGGGGGGCAAGAAGGGCAAACCTGCAGGACTCCGGTCCCCGATGCCCCCGCCCGTCATGGAGGCACGAGAGGATAGGAGTAGAAGTGAGGACTAGAGTACCTTACTCTACGTATACTAGCAGGGGGGTGGCTGGGCTTCGGATTTCGACATGGGAGAAGGGACGATGGCAGGAAGATCTAATTTTTTTTAGTAGACGGTTTGACACGGGTTACTCAAATTGGGGGAGCGTATCGAATTTACACGTATCCCTCAGCCTGAAGGATGACTTGTGTGCGCGCGCGCGNCTAAATTTTGGCACTAAAAAGATTTAGAACTATTTCGGATGTCACCCAATGGAGAGTGACGATGACGACAACGGGCGCGAGAAAAAATAATGAGGTTTTCAAAAGCTTTGACATGGGTTGGGCGAGGGGGGGGGAAACGAGGGGGGAGCCGAGAGTCCCCCCCCCCGAAAACACCACGCCAAGTACGTACTCTATTTTACGTGATGGATTGGCGTCGCACCCCGCCGCCCTCTCGCTCCAGGGTCTAGTACCAAGAAGAAGTGCGGAGCAAAATAAGAAGATCGACACGTCGTGACCATGTTCGCCGCAGCCCGCACCTCCCTCCTCACCGCCTCTCGCAACGGCGCCAGAGTTTTCCCCTGCACACGAAGGTGAGTTCAATCGTCCGGAACGATCATCATGGGAGATGCCGAAACGATTGTTCATCCTCGGCGCGCGTTATCCATCGCCCTTTGCTCGATTCACTGAGACTGTATTCCCCCCCCCCCCCCCCCCCCCCCCCCCCACTCCGCGCACGCGCAAAACGGTATCGACCTTGCTCGCCATACATCGATGGCATAACTACTTGTCTGCGAAAAATGGATCCGATGGGACACACACACATCTATATATAGCCTTCCCGCCCTCCAAACGGCATACAAGCACACGCTCGTATTGGTCCGTCACGGCGAATCGACGTGGAACCTCGAGAACAAATTCACCGGTTGGGTCGACGTCCCCCTGTCGCCCAAGGGACACGAGGAGGTCATCGAGGCGGGCAAGTTGATTAGGGATGCCGGACTCCTACCCGACGTGGCCTTCACGTCGTTGCAGAAGCGTGCGATACGCACGCTGTGGCACGTACTCGAGGAGACGGATAGGATGTGGATCCCTGTGACGAAGGCGTGGCAGCTCAACGAGAGACATTACGGAGCGCTCCAGGGATTGGACAAGCAGGAGACGGTCGACAAGTACGGTAAGGATCAGGTATTGATCTGGAGGAGGAGCTACGACGTACCGCCCCCCGTGGTGGATCGATCGAGCGCGCACCATCCGGGGAACGATCCAAGGTGAGATATAAAAGGGGGGGGTTATAGTTGGATCGATGTGTGTGCGGGGGTTCGTCTACTTCGTTTTTATTTTTCTTCTCTATTTTTTGCCTCATCGTTACGCGTTGCCTTTTCATCGGTTCGTTCGTACTCCCCCCCCCCCCCCCCCCCCCCCGCTCCACGAAAGGTACGCCGGATTCGACTTCCCCGACGAGTGGACAGAGAGTCTCAAGACCACCCTCGAGCGCGTCGCGCCGTACTTCGAGACGAATATCGCTCCAGTGCTCAAATCGGGAAAGACCGTGATCATCGCCGCCCACGGCAATTCCTTGCGCGCGTTGGTGAAGGGACTCGACGGCATCGGCGAGGACGTCATCGCCGAGCTGAACATACCCACCGGCACGCCGCTCGTATACGAGCTCGACGACGACATGAGGCCCATTCCCCAGGAGGGGTCCTTCGGTCCGTTGAACGGACGGTACCTTGGAGACCAGGATGCCATTAGGGCGAGGATCGAGGGGGTGAAGAATCAGACGAAGTGAATGAATCGGCAACATATCATGATGAATGGATGGGGGAGAAATCCGCAAACAACTATACATGTTTCAAGCACTATGCGAAAGAATGGAGATGGTGTAGTGGTGGATGGGGGGATTGAAGAATAGTAGGCGGGAGTGGAAGGACATGAGAGGGTTTCCTGCCGGATGCCTGCAGCATAATAGAAAGGTTTTTGAAGTTGAGAATGTTTCTGTTGTTATCATCGGAGCTCTTCGAAATAAAATCTTTTTCTTCTTCACGGTCGTGTTTTGCTGTCGATTGGTTGCTGCATCGCGAAGAGGCTTAGCAGTAACTGGATCGTACTTAATAATTCAGTACTTCCGTTTATAATGGTACTCGGCGTATGAACTCACATAAGATCACGTGGGCTCTCTCTCTCTATAGAGAGAATAGCATATAGCTCCACACCTGAGTTCTAACGATTATATAATTGAGGCTGGATAAAATTAAGAGTTTACTTTACACGTGGTTCAGGCGTTGTCTCCTTGCTCACTGCTGTGTCACAGCTCGTCAGTGATTCGGTCAATTGGGCTGAAATCTTTTCTCATCCCACATGCCTCAAGGCAGCGTTCATCAACAAAGGAACGAAAGTAGTCTGCATACAATGTGCAGAGGCCCCTGCGAGAAATGGCCTGACACCATGCCAAAGTGGCTTGGCGCGGCTTGGTGATAGTCACGTCGTAGTAGGCGCTCTTCACCATTTGCGGACCAACAGCGTCGGGATCGCGCTTGGCTCCTGTGAGGACGAAGTCACGTGCCCGAGCAGCCTTGATGGTGGCGTCCTTGTGAAAAAGTGCCGCGGGGTAAATGGTGTAGTCAAAAAGTGCCTTCTCGATGTCCTGCTGATCTTTCAGCTGTTTGCGTTTCTTGACCTCCTCACGATCCTTCTCACGCTCGTCGGCCCTGGAATAACCTGGGACGCGGCTCTGGGCGTGTTTCTTGCCAAGGGCAGTGTTGGGGGTGAAGTTCATAAGAAAGGATTCCAGATCACCGAGTGGTATGACGGCCTGGGGAAAATCGCCACATTTATCCTTCTTTTCTTTCGCGTCACCCCCGGCAGCAAAAGCACATGTTTTTACCTTGACCACCTCCTGACGTTGACGTTCCGTTAACATCCAAATATAATTCGACCCGCCCTGAATTAGAGGAGGTGTGACCTCGTTGGCATAAACCTCGGGCGAGGTCGGCATCTGTTCCTCCGCGAAATACACCCACCACTGTCCACACTCTTTTCTGCCGTCGTGACATGCAGAGGTCACCCCACCAGTTCCCGCCAAGCTGCCCGGGATCCAAGACATGTCGAACGAGTCCTTGCAAATTTCCCAAGAAGCTGGATGGAAGAAATCTCCATGCATCCTCCACTTGGCAACCTGGGGGAGGATGGAAATAAAATTTAATGTATCAGCTGGAGATGAAAGGAACAAATCAGGGATGAGTGGATTAACTAACCTTGTGATTCTCCTCGCTCACGTATGAAACGCGCACAAAGGACGGAATGAGGTACGGACTCGACGAGGCACTCGTCAGAATCACAGTGACTCCATCCCCTTCGTCGTCTTTGCTTACTGGAGTGGCAGTGGTAGCCGCTGTGGCCAGATCGGCAGATGCCTGGAGAAAACTGTTCACACTACGAAGAGTCACAAGCGTCGACCACTTCATGGCAACGTAAAGGTCATGATCATCGCTGCTTACTAAATCGGGGTGCGTTTTCTTCACCGTTGGGTCAAGTTTGGACATATCTACCTTCTCATCAACTAAGTACGGCGGAGACAGCACCAAATCCTGCATCCTCTGCTCCATGAATCCGCTCTTCAAGTCGTGACAAACATCGGCAGTCTTGGGATTAGCCGTGACCACCACCTGCACCGGACTCGGACGTTCCTCCACCTTGGGATCACCGTCCCCGTCATTCTTTGTCATGGGATCCGCCTTCCCCCCACAGTTGGGAAGCATTGAATCCATCCAATCTGTCCATACTCCCGGGATCGGCTCGCACACCAACACCATCACGCGCGCGGCGATCATTCCCGTGGCGCACATGGCATCGATTTCCTGCAGGTTCCGTTCGATGTGCGTCGCGGCCGTTTCCTGCTCCGAAATCCACGGACGGGGCTCGGCCGAATGCGGTAGGGGTGGCTTTGTTTCCCACAGGATGGTCGTGGACCGACCCGCGCCGACGGTATTAACTGCGAATAGGACGCGACAGCGATCCCGGCCGTCCTTCCCGTATAGCTCCTCCCACGCCGATCCCTTGCCGAGATTCGGCCTGCGCTCGTTTCCCATGGCCAAACAATTGTCGAGTAGGCGGGAGTACGCCGTCGCTTCGTCCTTGGGAATTTCGGACGATTTCGTGGAAAAGAACGCGGAATACTCGGACCCGCCTCCAGCTCTCTCTACGAAGCGGGACGAAACGACGCCGGAGTCGTCTCGTCCCTCGAAAGAATCGGCCTTCTTGCGGGAGCGGGAGTAGCGGTAAAAATATTTCTGTGTGCGCGCGGGGGAGGTAAGTAAGAGAGATGTGGACGAAAAACATGCAAGTGCGGCCATCAGAACATGAAATGATGAAATGGCATTTTAGAAAAGGCGACAACGTCGAGAAACAAGGGTGCCGGGATATGGGGGTCAGATTAGTGATTCTGATGATATGTTTTGGTCCTCAAGCGAAGGATGACTTCGAACTTTAGGATGAACTATGCTATGAATTGTGAGATTTCTTCATCCCCCCCCCTACCCCCTTTTCCTAAAAAATGGACATGCATGTTCCTCCAAAAAAGCGTTGTCCGTATAAAACCACGAAACTCACCTGCAACGGTCCGGTGTATTCGAACCAATATTTGACCTCCTCGGGCGGGGTCTCCTCCATCAGCTTCCTACGCGCCTTGAGATCCTCCGTAAGATCCTTCATGTAGGACGGGGGGTTCTTCATGGATATGGTCGAGTCGGACAGACGCCGGGACACGTGACCGCCACCTGCGGAGGGGGCGTTGGCATAGACGTGATGATTCGTCGGCGAGGATATGCCGAGGTCGACGCGGTTCGTGCCGCCTGCGAGGCCGGAGGGGGAGGACGAGTCATGCCGGCCGTTGCTGTTCGCCGTGGACTGATGGTACGTCTCCGCGAAGGACGTGCCAGCGGAATAGAATAGGGCCGAGGCAACGAGTAGTTTCACAGCCGTGACGAGGTTGCTGCTCTTGCTCTCCTCCTGACAGTCGTCGTAGGAGGGGGGTGAGCAGGAGGATGGATCGGCGTCAGAATACTCCATTGTCGGGTGTTCCGCTCGGCGGTTCGATACCAATGGGCGAGTATGTAATCGAGTAGGAAATGGAGTTGCGAAAAATGGTACTATTACGGTACGATACGATATGATGTGGTGATGCAACTGGGCGAAGAGAGTTAAGACAAGTCTCCCCGAGAGTTCAGTGGGCATTCTTTCTTCTCCCCAAAACTATTGTTGTTTCTTGACCGTTACCAGTCTTAAGCGCAAACTCTGGACACAACGCCTTGAAAATGTACATACATGCGCTGTACGTACGATGGTACCAGACGTGCATAGGAATCGCCCCAGGTTTCGAAGCAACCCTCATCATTGGCCTCCCCTCTAACCATTTATCTTTGTCCATCCAACAACAACAACTTATCTTTATTCACTACCTAGACCAGTTTAACCATAAATAGGAGTCTTCATATGCCGAGGGCACGGGACCAAACAGTGTCGCAGTCGGAACCACTGGTAGGGGGTCCAGCAGGAGAGTTCCCCGCCATTTTTTTCGCTCCCTAAAATTCCAGAAAAAATCCCGTGCGCTAAAAACAAAAAAAAGCAGCGGGTCACGGACTGATGTGGACA
>JALLBA010000444.1:0-18246 GCA_036939675.1 Cyclostephanos invisitatus
GCGCCTTGGATTGTGGGGCCAGGGGTGGGGGTTGCTCCTTCTACTCCTGGACCCCCCCCCCCCCCTAGTGTGAACCTATCATTGTCCCCCCGGTCTCGTTGTACGGTTGCTTCAAGCGGGGCGAAAATGGGCTTCCATGTGTGGGGCTGTGGGATCGTCCGCATCCCCCCGGCCCGGCCACCAAGATACTCCCACGAGACGTCGTCATCATTTTGGTTTTTCGATGTGCATCAATTTGTAGGGGAGGCCCCTTGCTGTCTGCCCACATTCCACACTATGTGTGATGCATGATTATTTTATCAGACCATCATGCTAAAGGATCCAGCACCACACTTTTCATAATTGAATCCAAAGATGAACGAGATTGACCTGCTGCGGCATCTTCTCCCTCCGCCGATCCGGCTGTCACTGACGATGGCGACGGATGTCACACACGGCACTCAGGGAGCCATGCACGGCACTCCTCCCTCGTTGCTGATGCTATCCTCACAGACCTTGGCATCCCCATCGTCCGTTGACCTCGCAGTCATCGCTTGCGATGGGCATGAAAGGTGAGGAAAAGATTACCTCTCCACTTCTCGCCACACCAGAATGCCACTCCGGCGAGTCCTCCCTTTATTTACATTCCACTCTGGCTCCCTAATGGATTAGGGATGCTCTCCGACGATGTGAATGTGGCCGAGGGTGGGGGCGAGTCCACGGTAAGTGTGTTGTCGTCTGACTTGTAGGGGGTGAAGGCATCATCTTTCTCGCTGTCCTGGCGGATCTCATCCCCCCCTCCGGACTTCTTCCCCTCCGTCCTCGTCATGCCGTCCTCCCTCTTCCCCCCCCTCAATGTCGTCGTGGTGACAACTGCTCCCTTACGACCCCCGGTCCTCCCCCCGCTGTTGGTATTCCTCTTCGCCCTGTGTGCCTCCTCGGCAATGGCCCTGCTCCTGAGCACGTCGCACTCGTCTTTCCTTGTCGACAGCCATCCGCCGCTGTTGTCGAGAATGCGAGCCTTGCGAGAACATCTTTTGGCTTCCGTTCATTATTTGTCATTATTTGCAGAGATGCCACGGCAGATATACCACGGCAGAGAAATCGCGGTCTAGTCTCACCTGAAGAAAACAACAACCAACCGGCAGATCCGAGAAGAGACAAGGGAAACAACAATGGAAAACTTAATGACGTAAGACCTTTTCTTAATTTGAGTTTAAAATACTCTCAGTTATGTCGTCGTCAAACAACGGAAGCGCTTGTTAAGAAAAAGTCCCCCACCCTCTTCCATGATGCACTCTGCACCACGATTCCTAGGTGAGACCCGTTTATCAGATTCAGGGTCACCTTCGCCGTGCCGTCGGGGAGGGGGGTGATTTCCGCCTCCTGAAAGCCAACGTATTGACAAAGAACGGGATGCATCGCTTTGTAAACGCTCTCTTTCAGGCTTTGGACGATTGACGCTCAAACATATTAGTGGCGTGGGTGCTGTCGAGGGTGGGTAGAAGTTACCATGGTCTCTCACCTGAATCGTAGCATCACCTCTTCTGCACTGGATACCCCCATTTCCTAGAGGCGATAGAATGGTGAATTCGACTTGCGAACGGCCAAAGCCAATCATTGTGCATGCGATGACTTGAGGATATACATACATCCGCTTACCTCTAAACCACCCAACTCAAGCTGTTCATTCTCTGTCAACACCTTCCTTTCGATCCTTCTCCCTCTGCTAGCATCAATGCGTTCTAAATCGATTCCTATACCACGAACGGTAGATGAACTGGACAAACAAGACGCGTCATCCCCATCATCGCGATTTATTTCCTCATCCTGATCAAGAATAGGACACTCCTCTCTCCACTCCACCGAACCTGCATCCAACGCCTCAAGTCCATTGTCGCCAAGTCGGTTATGAGCATTCCAAGTAGAGGAACGAAACCTGGCCAATCCAACAGCATGTCCCCCCTTGTGACTGATAGATCCGGAGATGATTTCGGGGAGGATAGGCCGTCCATAGTAGTCCTTGTTTATCGAGGTCGATTGAATTTGATCATTCAATAGATTGATGAAGTCGTCGGTTTCTTTTCTGGAGTCGACCTTTATCTCGCTCTCCAATAGCGCACCGAGAGACGACCGTAGAGCCATCCGCCCTAGATAATACGATGTACGGGAAGCATCCGATGCTATGTTATCCAAGCCCCAACGATATTCGTCCGGATGGAGCAAGTCGACAGAGCGTAGAGTTGATCCTTCTTCGTTAATACACGAATCTGTGTAGGCCCCGGCATGACCGCTTCGAACGCCCACGCACCAACCCTCGGGCAACAACTGCGTGAACCAATGGCTAGCATCAAGCTGCGCCGATGAATCGATTTTACTTGAATAACTTGACAATGTTAACGAATGAGTTGACTTAGAATCGCGATTGGTAAAAAGGAACGAAAAGGAACGCGGGGAACCGCTAGGACGATGCCTTATTTGATACCGCCATGTAAGACCAGATATGAAGACGCTGTTGCCGTGGCGGCTGTTTTTCCTATACCAGGATGGTGTAGGGCCATGCATCCACGCTAATGACGATGTTTCCTTCGTCCTAACCTTCGATAATGTGGAGAAAGATGGGCGCGAGTTAAAATTGGATGGCATTGAGCGCGACGTGTTTCGAAAAAGGTACATGCAAGATGCGCGCCGTTTCGCAGGACCCATCAGCATTAATTTATTCCCGTATCTCCATGACATTGCAGAAGAGTGTACTTCTACAATCAAGAATGCAATCCAAAGCACCAAGGTCGAGGCGAGTGACCGCAGATGATTCAGTGTCCTGTCGACTCGTTTGTTTGGTGAATTTATCGTCGATGAGGTCCCGATGAATACTGTGATGCGCTTCATCATATACTCGCAATTCTAAAACCAGCAATGCGTCGTTTATGCTGGTTTGTTTACGACGATATGATTGTGACGTTCGGATGGAGGACGACTCGAGGCAATAGACAGAGGTGACCTACAGCCGAGGGGACGTATTTTAAGGTTTTATGATAGGTACCATAGAATAGGCCGGGATAAGAGTCAACTAATGTTCTAGGATGTGACAACTAAATATCATTCGTATGTTAAGTAACCGCCGCGCCGCCCCCGCCCAGCTCGATTGTACGTCTGAACCAAGGGCTATGCTAAGTTTCATAAGTCGACCCAAGGATGTAATAAATGCTAATTTTCTGCTAAATCCAATGGTTGCGTCGGGGGTTTCTGGGAGCGGCTCCACGGAGCCACAATTTAAGTCATCCTAGTTTTTAAACCTATTAATAAAATTTTAGTGTCTCTGGTTCTGATCACCCGGTGGTTCTTACATCCCCCGACCTATGGTAATCGTGGGCAAAGTTTTGTGGTGAAACAAACGATGTATGGAATGAGGGGAAAATAAAGCCGCGGCGCGCCCGTCGACAACAACACAGTCGTCCCCAATCCGTTTTCCCGACGGCGCCATGCAAGCGAAGGAATGGACTACATGAAATCATGAATGGATTAATTAGTCAATAATGCCTGCTCTTGTGAGTCTCTACGTGAGAGGGTTTAGTGGACGGGGGGATTCGCATTCTTTGCATTCATGTCTTCCCGTTTCTTCTCCCCTCGTACAGGTGATATGGGAGCGTTCGTTGATTGCGGGCGATGATTTGCGCTTCATCTCCGTGGTGACGTTCCTCTTTCGCGTGACTCAGATTTCGTTGATCAGCTACATCATCCATAAGATCCTACGATTCAAACATGAGCCCGAAGAATTTGTCCGGGCGAACTGCCTGAGCTCGGAGAGTTATTGGACGCTTCACTACTCACTTATAGCGGGAACTAGCCTCGCGTTGACATGCAATATCATTGGTGCATTTATCGAAGTGGCATTCTATAAAATCTCTGGGAGGGGGACGCCGACAGAAACAAATCAGCGGAGGCTTTTGGCTCCTCTATGCAAATTCAATCTGGTATTCATGCTAATATTACGTACGTGTGGGTTCATTTTTCTAATCATTGTGCTGATAATGACGGACAGATTATGCCAATGCACTTACAATTCATTTCAAGGAAGCGCTTCGGGGAATGAAGGAAACGGAATAGAGTCCTACTGCCCCACAAATCTAGCGCACATATCAGAACAACTGCTCATTATCTTCATGACCGTCGATATCGTTTTCCCGTTGTTGACGCTTGTTGTGGTAACGAGAAAGGCAATTCGCAAGTTATATCGTCGCATTAGACCCGCGAAAGAAAGGTCTATAGAAGATGTACAAAGGGCTTGGCAAACATCTTGCAAGCGGGGCTGTGAATGTTGCGCGGTAATTGATTTCCTCATTATTTTCTTTTCCATTGCCACGCATCGATGAATTCGACCGTCATCCTCGCCCGCTCTACTCGTCGATTTCCTCATATTATTGCACAGATAATGACATGCTTCTTATTCGGAGGGGGGAAATTGACACCGGGTAGCTATACTGACGTTGCGATTGCCCTGACTGATTTTTTAGATGGCGGAGGTACGTTAGACATAGTACCTTCAGATGTCGCGGCTGCGCTGATCTGTTTAGTAAACGTTCAAAAACAGAAACAGATTGAAGTCAAGAATAAGTTGCTGCAAGATGGCGGGTCGTTTGCTAAGGACAGAACACTGTTTGGTAGAATATGGAAACAATTCATCTCGGATGCTGGTTCGTCGCCTCAGAATCCAGCCTCGAATATCGTTGAGAATGTTGAAACAGCAAGACGAGGCCATGATGATCAAAACAACGATAACTTCTGTGTCGATGAAGGTAAGTTAGATTTCAATTAACGAGGTTTCAGTGAGCATATATGTCATCCACGATACGCTTCTCATCCACCATAAAATTAGAAAAGCACGACCGTGAAGAAAATGATTCCACTACATTGACTGCATTGAGATCTACCGACGTGGACCTAGAAATGCTGCGGAAAACGATCTTGACGCGCAATCAGGCTATGCAGTGTATATCCCTGAGACTTGTACAAAAAGATAGTCACACATCATTTGAGCCTACCGTGAATAGAGTCTTTTCCTCGCAAAATCCATTTGACTGTTTGATGTTAGGGGAGGGTTGTCGTTATTCCAAAGTAGCTCTAGCTTCCTACACGTGGATGTTGCACCTTTTGAATAATCCGTGTACAGGATGCTGTGAGTTGACAGCGGATTCCATCTATCGAACATGTACATGTAATCCACGTTGCTGCCGTTCTAATAGAAACGATAATATTATCGGGTGTGATATGTGTGGCTGGAAGCAAGCAGCAGTGTTGAAATCCCTCGGCATTGAAGATTCGAATCTTTTGTATGCAAACTTTCGCAATGCGGTTGGCGTAACTCCATATTTAATCATTCGCGATGACAACTGGAAAACGATTGTTGTTGCGGTCAGAGGAACCTTGAGCATAGACGATATGATAACCGATGTTACTGTCACTCCTAAAGATTTGGGTGATGTTGGTGAGAAATTTGGATTCGATGGCAGAGGTGAGTACTGTCACAGCGGTATTCTTGCAGGGGCATGTTGGATACACGATGACTTAACGCGGCACAGAATACTAGATGAAGCAATTGTGGCGCATCAAGACTATGGGTTACGCATCATTGGTCACTCTCTTGGGGCAGGAGTAGCGGCAATGCTTGGCCGAATGTTGAAACAGCAGTATCCAAAGTTGTTTTGTCTTTGTTTTAGCCCCCCTGGCTGTGTCTTCTCAGAAAGAATTGCACAAGAGAGCAAAGACTACGTATGCTCATACGTGTTGCATAATGACATTGTTCCTCGACTGTCGTATGATTCACTTGTCAACCTACGCAACGATCTGGTTGAGATGATTTCTAGAATGAAGCGTCCAAAACACCAAGTATTTGATGCTAACTTCACTCCCAGGAAGGAATCATCATTGCTAAGTTTTTCAGATGAGTATTTGCACGGGCAAGAGCAAGTACCACCTAGCTTGTTCTATTCCAAATTTGAGGAGTTCAAATTGAGGCAACGTGACCGACCACGAGTACGAATGACAATACCCGGGCGTGTTTTGCGCATGATTCGAATCTCGGCAAAATTGGACAATGTCCCCTGCTGGCCCCTGCCAGCACTTGCCAAGTGTATAGTCTCTTGTGGAATTCGTCACGAAACAAAAAAGTACAAGCTTGTGTGGTAGGTACATGCTACATGCTACGGTCCCTTTTGTCTGCCCCTCTTAAAATGTTCATGCTCTTTCTATCTTTAAGGATCGATGCGAAAGATCTCTCTGAAATATACATATCACCTACTATGCTGGGTGATCATTTCCCGTACAACGTCGAACATGCATTAAACGTGGCGGCAGAATCATTCGGTCTTGCTGATCAAGGAAATCTGCGTAAGCAAGATCATCTCGATGGCATAATTCGAGAAGCTAGGAAAGGCAAAGACAATTATGTTTGGCAGACGTCATTCAAGCGGGAATTGTCAAAAGAGAACTAGATCGTATCTAGATGATCTGGAAAAGACTCGGTATGAAGAGCGTGAATGGAGTGGATTAAAATAGTTGTCTTTGTGTGTAGATTTCATACTCGTATCTTTTATGAGGTCAGACTAGTGTGGATTATGTTCATCACTCGCGGAAGTACCCTCAAACAAATCGACTCCGCCCACGATGAACTTAGGATTCGGGTAGCACAACTTCATTGCGCCAATCACGACCTCCGGTAACTCATCATTACTTCTCCCTTCGATTACAAAACCAAACGTCCACACAGTTCTTTCGTAGTAGTCCTTCATATATGCCATACCTTGTTTGAAAAGATACGGAAAAGGATGCAGGCTGATGTCGAATTCCATGCAGTTCAGCGATGGGAAGTCATTGAAGAAACCAGTAACTTGATTACGTTTGATGAGAACCGGCTTGCCGTTGTATTTAGATATGTAACCAGGACAACCTAATTCTTCCAGGTTGCCTAAAGGGATGAGTTTGAACCGTGCCTGGAACGTTGGATCGCTGGGTGCTTCTTGACAGTACCTCTCCCACAGTCGCACACCGTTTGTTATGCGCTTTTGGACGTCAATATCCGTATCAGAAACATCAACAGAGGGATCGTATCCTAATTCTGTGATCCGACGGAGTATTGTGCGGGTTTCTTCCTTCATTTTGAAGTAGCCAACAATAGTAGCTCCCGGTCCATCATCTGAGCTTTTTCCAAAGTTTGGCGCCTCAGTTGGAATTGAAATAGACACGATAAAGATGTCAGGACTTTTCCAGGTCTTACCCGTTGAGGTTAAACTAAATTCTTGACCAAATGTAACTCTCGGCGCTATATCTGGTACGCGCATATCGGAGACAAAACAATCAACGGCTACACACTCATAAAGTTCTCCCGGGCTAGGAATCTTTTTCTTTGTTGTCAAATAACCATGGCTGCGCACATCCAAACAGCTTGATGAGATTGGCACCCAAGTTGGCAAACGATGACCATTCTTGTTGAAATCGGGATCCTCTACCGTAGTAGCTTGCACAACTGTGGTGCCAGCCATTGGCTTGTATAATCCTTTCCTCGCAGGCATGGATACACGGTTCAGTGTTTGGTCAGTATCATTGACCCCTACCTCATTGGAGCGCGGCGGGCGCGAACACAGCTGCCATAATCCAACATTTGTAAACAGAACAATTTTCCAATATTGATCGATAGTTGTCGAGGAACAACGAGCGAGTATCAAGGCGATGTTGGCCGAAGCCCATGCAATATACAGATTGGTTCCCGAAATACTCCATTGATTTTGTCCTATAGAAACTGCTGTCTTGACAATAGAAGGCTGCTCTGTAGGTGCGATGATCGGGGTTGTTCTCGACGTCGCGGTAACTATCTTACTCTGATCATGATCGCCAACCTTCTCTCCACCGCGTTTAATGCAGTATTCATCCATCTCCCAAGTAACATTTTTCGTCGCAGCTGCATCCACACTCGCCTTTACGATAGCATCTGTCAAAGCTGACAGCCATTTCATCATCATGACATGACTAGCAAAAGAAAATTCCCACTTAGTCTCAGATTTCGCCGTAATTGAAAGACAAAAGGGGGTGGGTGAACCAGAATGTCCCATGGATACCGACACCGTAGCGTTTTCTTTGAGAATGTCCATGACGCCACGGGGACTTTCGGCAGGTTTCAAACTTTCGGTTCCACTGGATGCCATCCGTGTAAATTCTTTCTTGGCCGTTTCAATCCTTTGTTCGGCAGCTTGGGCTGCTTGTCCGAACATTATACCTATCCGCTGAGACGATGATAATGGAGTAGAAACAACCGAGCTTGATATCAAGCTTTTCTCGTCTCCATCGGTTTCTCCATCAGTTTCACTAAGAAGACGACTAGGAGTGGGAGGTTTTCTGGAAGATTCAGCATTCTTTCCCACATCAGCTCTGCGTCTCGCCGCCCCATCCTCATCGTCTTTCTCCTCTGCGGTTCTGTAATAAATCAATCTTGATCCCCGTAGCTCGACAAGTCTCTTTTCCCAAGATTTTGTGGCACTAAGCTTACCAAATCCAGACCTGCGTTTCCACAAAATTGCCGAAATACAAACAGGTTCTTCTAAGCAGATGGAATCGGCAGTTGTAGTGGGTCCTTCGCCTTTGATAGCCCCCGGAAGAATGCTCGTGATGCTTTCGTTCAACATGGGAAGGACCGGCATGGTCATGTTGGGCCAGAGACCCTTGACCAAAGACTGAGGAGCTTCCTCGGCCGAGGGCAAGGGCGATGGCAGCGGGGTGCTACCAAATCCTTCCATCTTTTTCCGTGGCAATGATCCCGGCGGGGATGGCCCTGGTGTCGATTCCGCCGCATCAAAAATCTTCTCTACGTTACCATCCCCTCCCCCTCCAATCAAATAATTCTCCGCCCCTTGCCCGTGAGTGGAATGATGAGATAATTTTTGACTTTGACTCTCGATGAACTTTCCCAAATCCGACCCCCACTGGAGCGGAGGCTTTTCCTTCTCGGTCTGTATGAACTTTGTAAATTCTGCGCCGATCTGCTGGAACTCCATCCATTTCTGCTGCGACAGCTGCAACTCCTTCGCCTTCTGCGCGCGCTTGGCCTCCTCAATCAGCTTCTGCTGCTGAACGTCCGGCTGGGCAATCAGTTGCATCTGTTCAGGTGTCAATTTCTGTCCGTTCTGGGCCGCGAGGGCCATGGCCTTCGCGCGTAGTATTATGGGATCGGTCTCACCGTCCTCGTCGTCTGAATTGTGTCCATCCATGGACGGTATTTTGTACAGTTGTTTGAGATCCTTATTGGGGGAGATGTAATTAGGTGATCCGGCATGGAGGGCCATGTCGATATCTTGTTGAGTGGGCCCCGAGAAAGATGACGATTCTTCTACCGTCGGCAGCTGTTGCACGTTCTCTTCCATTCGTTCGTTGTATGATCGAAATACAGCGTCATCGACGCAACGCTGCGGAATGCTGGCTGGTGTGACTTCACTCAACATCTTGGGTTGAAACCGAGGATGGCCCTCGGAGGCTAAAATGGCCCATGCCTCTCTCGCGGGGACTACCTGAAAGGAAACAAACACCATGTCGTAATAAACAGTTTAGAACAAACTCTCTTACAAGGAAAAACGAGCGAACGTCATTTATTATCTAAGTGCACTGACCTTTCCAGTCTCTACATGAAAGTATGGCTCTTGGCTGTCGTCATCAGAGCCGATGTATTCGTCGTCAGCCTCGTCAATCATCATTTGGTCATAATCCGACATGATGACATGTTGATTGTTAGGACTTTTTGTGCGCAACCGCCGCTGGTGGCCCGCCGTGACACACGGCATTCGATATGATATCTTGAATCTGCGCAACTTCGTATCGTACATGGGCGAATCGTACCAAACAGCGCCCCGAGCCGCCGCGCCGCCAAAGTAAGATCGATATATAAAACGAATACGATGATGTAATCATGTCAACCTTGCGTCCGAAGCAGCTCACGGGGACGGCTTGCTCCATATGGCATCCATCCTGGTCGACAGCTCTGACTACGAACGCGACGTCGGCGGCGGGAGCGTCGAGGTGGGCCTCCTCCATGGCCCCTCGCTCCATATGGCATCCGTCCTGGTCCACGGCGACGTCGACCGTTGCGCCGGGGACGAAAGCCGATTCGACGGCGGCATCGACCCATTCCCGTCCACCCCCCCCCCGATCGAGGAAAAAAATCGGTTTTCGATCGTCGTTGGAATTTTTGGACGGTGGGCACGCCGACATGGTGGCTCCATCCCCCCCCTCACCCGCGATCAGGGGCAAGCGTAAGGTGAGGAGGACAGAGCGACGAATGTCACCCGAGGGTAAAGCAAAATTGGATGCGCTGTCAGACTTGGGAGATGCGACCGGCTCCTCAGTTTTCGTCGAGGATGCAGATGAGATCACGAATACCGCGGTCACAAAGGTGAAAGCGGCTGGACACACCAAGAAAAGGGTGGTAGCAACGACCGTTCATGGCGGCGAATCGAAATCGTATTTACCTGATAAATCAAAGAAACGCACGTCGAAGAAAGAAGGGGTTGTCCGGTCCGCCGATGCCCAAATTCGCTCTCTGAGTCAGGCCATGCCCAAAACAAACGTGGGGGACGAATCGAAACACAGCCTTTTGCTGTCGTTTTCGCCGATTGATTATCGGCCCCAACATCAACACTCAAATATTGCAGAATCTCCCGAGACCGCTTCGATGCTGAAGTCATACGTCGAATCATGGACGGAACCGTCATCGGATGATAATGTTGACTATTCAATCAAATCGAATGACCCAGGTCTTGTTGGCGACAGGAAACATTCAAAAACGGAGGCTGATTCATCATCCTCGGACATGTCAACCTCGTTTGCGTATGGGAAGGAATATTTGCCCTCGCCTTCAACCGCAAGTGATAAGTTGGATGTTGAATACGGACGATTAGCATTGCTCAAGCAGGAGTTGGAGCTTAAGCTTCGAGGCCGGGCATTGGATGGGACGAGAGCGCACGACGGCGTCGTCGCGGAGGCACCCGAACGACTGAGTCATCCACTGGAGCAACAACTCTCCACCATGAGCAATCACAAGGATGGCACGGCCCCGTCTAACACGGGCATAAGAGAGGGTCTTGAGCACGAGTACGGCCAACTGACACTTTTCAAGCGGCTGGTAGAGCGCAAAATGCAAATCCAGAATTTCGACGCGATGGATGGGCGAGCTACATTCCCGGAAGTGAAGTCTTTAACAAATAGTAATGCCGTGGCAATACGGCGGGAGGGAGTCACAAGACATGACGAAGCACCCTCCAGGGAGGACGTTAGGTTCGGAGAGATGGTCTACCAACAACGAATGGCAGAGCTGAGTAGGTTTGATTTGCAGGGTGGACTGATTGACGGCCATGGCACCACAAAATACAAGGGGAATGGCAGGAGAAGGGAAAGCTCAACGTCGCGTCAGGAGGTCGGGGACTATGGGGTCGCAAAATATCATTTTGATCATTGTGATGAAAATCATGATACTTCATACGAACGATCGTATTCTAAAACGAAAACGAAGAAACGACGTAAGAGACGCGTGGTAGAGACAATCACACGCGTGATACACGAAGAATCCGAAGAGGAGGGGTCCGCCTCTACTATAGGAGGTAGAGATGGGACAGATCGTAGTTTCAGTCCAAGAGAGCGTCATAGAGATGGTCATCGTACAGTCTACCGTGGGAAGGTCCTCGAAGTGGAGCCGTCGAGCTTTGGCAGGGAGCGTATTTATTTGCCGAAAAGAGAGGCGCACAAGCGTCGTCATCTTGATAGGGAGTACAATGTTTACGAGGAGAGTGGAAGTGACTCCTCTCAAAGCTCCGACAATCACGAGCGTCGCTCATATGAAGCAGAAGGGCAGGCGAGGACAAGAATTAAGTTCCCCAGCAGGGAAAGGTTATTTTCTTCATCTCCCGAGAAAAAATGGCAGAAACCAAGCCATGGCCCGACTGCCAAAAGTCCGGCAAGCAAAAGTCGTTTACATACTAGTCAATCCATGCTGGAGTCATTGCTTTGATTTGTTGTAGCAACTTGGCATTGAGCTCCCAGCTGCTTGTTATGTTTGCATTTTTCATATCCGTTCCAATTTCATAGATACGTGTAAAAAATGTTCATAAGCAAATATACAAAAAGGACTACTAATGTCATGTTGTATCCGGGTATTAACCCCGCCCCTCATTCCTCTTTGCTCTGCGGAATATGCCTTCGTATTGGGTAAACGCATACGACCCCAGCAGGGGGGATACGATCGAGATCAGCCTCGTTGCCTGCCCGGGAATCTGTCCGTGGGGACGACATACTCGTCCTCCCCCGAGAAGGCTTCCCAAAAGTCACCCTCTGCCCTCAGATATGGATACACCCTTACCAGTGCCTCGACCAGATTCGATCCCAGCCTCTTGCACCTCTCGATGCCTAAACCAATGCTCGGATCGGGATTCGTCGCGCAGTCCTTAAAGGGAATTTCCAACGTCAATCCGAGACAATTGAAGCGATTCGAGATCTGATTTGTCGCCTTCATCATGCCTCCTAAGGCTCTCTCCTCATTTGCCGGGGGAGGGTAACCGAATTCCTTCTGCACGTCGGGATTCACTCGTTTATAGCCCTCGATGAAATAACCGTGCAGGGACCGGATCCTTTCCCCCCAGGCGGGCGTCTTCGCGCATCCCGAAAAGAATACGTACGGTATCGTCTCGTCGCCGTGCACGTCAAGGAAGAAGTCGCATCCCACCTCGTCCATCCTCTTCAATATGGCGAGAACCTCCGGCGACCTTTGCGACGTGGGAGCCGCGTATCGATATCCATCGTCATTGATGGTATCATCCCACTCGCGATTGAGATTCGCACCCGCGGAATTCGTACGTAAATGGCCGAGGACAGACCCGTCGGGATTCGCGTTGGGGATCACGTGCAGTCGAATGTTGTCCAATAGCGTCCTGGTCACGTCGTCGATGTTACCGTTCGCTTCGCCCAAGCCGAAGAGGCGATGGAGGAGACCCTCGGCGAAGAATTCTGAGAAAAAGGCGATGGGAGAATTTTTTCGCAAATGAAATGGGCGGCATGTTGCAATCATCGTCGTTTCATCCGACGGATGCAGACAAGGCAGTCACGTACTTCAACTCACCCGCCATGGTCTCCCCCGGATGCTGACGATGCTGTATCCATGCATTCAAATCGCCATTCCCCAACGATAGGCATTCGATCTCACGTCCATCGATCGACGATCCGAGGGATTCGATGACGGGGTCGTACATACACATCGCCGCGCAGGAAGAGTCGCGTCTCATTCGTGACGCGCAATCGGATATCAGTTTCAGGTGACGATCGTACGAGTACGGAGGCCAATACGAGAAGTACGGCGATCCGTCAATTTCGTGTACGTGTTTCCACGTCAATGCGCCGGAACCGTTGACGTCGTATTCCGTCGTTAGATTACGACGCCAATCGTCGTCACACGAAGAATCGAGGCCGCGGACATTGTAACAAACGGACGATCCGGGCCACGCGTCGGGGAAGGAAACGTCGGAGGCGTTGGATATGACGTACGTGACGACGACGGATGCCGCAGATGATGGCACGGGGACGAGGCCGCTAACGAACGATCGGAAACAAAAGTACTGCATGTGCCCGACATTCTCGAGCTCGGTGTGGATGTCTGGCGAATAACATGTTGTATACACCCGCGTGGGTGGTTTTTTTTTTCGATATCAGGTGCGGGAGGAGGACGACGGGATGATAACAATGGTCACGACGAAGATAAAACATATGAGGCGAAGGATCGGAGATGAGCATCTGCGTGTGAGGGTAAAAACACACGAATCTAACGAGGTCACGATGATTATCATAGTAATTTGTTCTTCCTCGACTTGCCTCTCCGGATCCGGACCGTGACGGTGATCGCGACCACCGCCGAGGCGTCGTCGTTACTTCGATCGTCGAGGGGGGAAGTCGTCACGACGACCTGGTCGGACTGCGATACGAACTCTACATTCCCACCGTCGTGGGCGGCGGTGATGCTGATTTTCACCATGGCCCTTACTCTGTAAAGTATCTATCATAAGTACCATACGTAATAATAGTGTATCGTTTTACATTGAGGTTGAGGGAATTTGGGGGGCAATCCCCCCCATTTCTCTAAAAATTTCTTTAGAATAGGCCCGGACTTGGAGCACCTCTGTATGACCTCATTGTCAGCAAGGAAACTATGCACGATTTAGGGGTGGTATTGGACTTCAAAGAATGTACCATACAAATAGACGAGATCCTCTTGCCCATGAGGAATATCGCAAATCTGCAAATCAAGCCGAGCATTACTAGAGCACTTCGTGCTAAAACGAATCATGCTCAAGAGCCAGTAAGCACCCTCTCAGCTACAAAGTGTGTGGTAGAAATATTGGATGCACCTTGGTGCAACAGATAGAGAGAAGCTACTTTCAATGCTTCTCCGATTCGAGCCGCTGTTCGACGGCACTTTGGGTGTCTGGAACTTGCCACCAGTGTCCTTTGAAATAAAGTATGAAACCATACCATGGTAGGCCATACCCCATCCCGTAGATACACAAAGCTGTCCTCATGAAGGAGATCGATCGGCTCTATTCAATTGGTGTTTTGAAATGGCAGCCATCCTCCAGATGGGCTTCACCGACATTCATCATACCCAACAAGGATGGGGTAGTTTGTACTATTTCCGACTTCAGGGAGCTAAACAAACACATCATTCGGAAACCATATCCGATCCCAAAGATCAGTATGACACTGCAGAAGCTAGAAGGCTTCTGTCATAGGCCATGGCTTGCTAAATACCGTGATTCACTAAAAGCCTATCACTGATGTATGCAGGTGACAGACAGTTGCCCGGACTTTCAAAGGCTTGCAAGCCACAGAGTTCCAAAAGTGATGGAAAAGGTACTGACTCTCATATGTAGAGAGGTCGGACCCATCAACTAGAGCGACGATTCACCAGTTGCTAAAAGTATCTTGTTGGAATCAGTGCAAACATATGGGAATGTACGTGTTTGGATTTATAATGACATCATACCTCTCAAATCACGTATGTAGACTCTTCATATTTGATTCGAATCCTTCAGTTGACACCATCCTCTGAAAATACACATGATGCATTACAAGATCACGTAGAATTCTACATGAGCACAACATCCTCATCGTCGGTCGAGACCTCATTTAAATCATTTAAATAGATCATAATTTTCATTTCAAGATTTCTTTAACATCCATGCTCCCTCTGTTCAGCAGAAGCCCAAGTTAAATTTACTTCATCATTGCCTTATTTATGCACAGCGGTGCTCCACACTGCCCTATTCTTTGCCACCCACCTCACCTCGCTGGCCATAGTCGAGAGAAGATGAATGGGCTTGGTGTCTCATACACCAAAACAGCCAGGAGATCTGGGCATGTGTCCAAATTAATTTCCCTATCCGCCATCGTCGTCCCATGCAGTTTCTCTGCTTCCGATCCCTGTTCTTCACCACCTTTTGGAGGATGTCCGGAGGGAATCCACGTGCATGTATCCGGACAACACCATGCACGAGGCTCTCCATGATGAAAAGGGCCGAGAGCAACTTCTCAGAGTTGTACAGGTTATCCATGTACAATCTGGTCCAACGATTTGGCAGCCGCTCAGCAAGCCACACGACACGACATGCAAATGGGGCCTGGGCAAGGTTCTTATACTTTGGCCCAACATCCAGTGGTGGGCCATGCCTGAACCAAAATGAAAATGTGTAACCTTCATCGCAAACGGCATCACACTGAAACCTGTCCTCTTCACATTTGTAGCTGATGCACAGCTTCAAACCAGACACCCCTTGAAACCTGATTGTCTGCTCATCTATTGCCAAGAACGTACCTGGGATCTACATTGCAGCACATCTCCTGTTCAGATGATCAATCAAACAGCGAACCTTCCAGAGAGGGCCCGCCTTCTGCTTGAGCTTTGGGTTGTCGCGGTAGTCCAGAAAGGTAAAGTAGCGACAGAAATGCCGCCAACATTGTGCCCCACTGACCATCTTCTTCCTGGCATGGTTCTTCTTTGAGAGCTCAAGACTGATGATGGCGCTGCCAAATAATGGCTGCTCGTTGAGATTCTTGAACCACCACTCGAACTGCAGCTTTGGTGTGGGACCATTCGCAAACAGAACGCTGAATATCTTGTAGATCTCATCAAGGCCAAAGGGGAGGAAGTCCTTGTACTCGCCGCTCTCAGCTCCACTTGAGTAGGCCCAAAGTTTGGTTACCTCAATGACCCACTTTAGAAATTCAGGCATCAACTGAGTATCAAAGAAATCCTTCGGGCGCGCTTCGAGTAGAGGGGGGAGTAGCTTGCGGCATGCAGGGGAGGGGTGACTATCTTCCCAAACTGGGGGAGGGGGCATATCATCTCCGGCCTTCCTCTTCTTCAAATGCTTCGGCGCAAAGTTCGGCCGATGCAAATTCTGCTGGGTAAAAAAAATTTGCCAGCTTCCCCCAACAGCATTCTCCTTGTTGGTCCGCCATTCTCCTTGTTGGTCGGTGCAAAGACGCTGTCTTCTGCACCCATTGCCATGTTCAACTTTTCAACATCAGGTACTTTTTCCAGGTCGAGAATCACCCACGTTGGAACTTCTTGCCATCCACCAGCAACTGACATATGCTGGTAATCAAATGCATTCTCCACGTCACGTCCGGGCAGTCCCTTAGCCTATCAAAAAGCACCCGCTTCATTCCGGCCATTGCGTATTTGAGCTCATAGGCAACTCCCTTAAGCGCATTAATCATCGTTGTTTGAAAAACTACACGCCTCATCTAAATTTCTTTTCGGGGGGGGAGGGAGGGGGTTGCAGATTCCTCGTCTCTGTCACCGACAAGCGTCATGAACTTGTGCACTACATTCACTGCTGGCGAGTGATTAATGTAGGATCTAGTATGAACGTGTTTTTTTGACCCTGCTCCAATTTTCAATTGCACTACAAATAGGGCTCTAAGTACTACACGTGGTGTTGAGGGCCGTGACCCCTATCTCTCTGGAAACCTGAGACTGTCCTCATTCTGCAGCTATTAATACTGGTTACTACCGAAGCACCCACACTAGTTTAAGTAAAATCTACTTAATCTAGTATCACCGACAACGCCCTTTTTGTACTGGTTGCATCGGACGATGTCGGCCCCCAGCATATCGGCATGTCACTCATGGTGTGTAGATTGCAAGAACTTGATGGCGCCAATGTTCCCCATGGTTTAGGGGTTGCTTGGGGCATTCTCCTGGCATACCATGGCCTATTTTCATGGTCAAAAAAAGCCGGTGCCTCACAAAAACTCGCCTTGCCAAAAATCCCAAGTGGGAATACGTTAATTAAGTACTGCGTTCCCACCAATCAACACCCATCACAAAAAATCGACAATAAACCATGGCACTCCGCCGCGGGCAGCAAGGCTGTGCTTGCTATCGGCAAAGAAGAGAAGCGCCACGGACCGCAGCGTTCGGATAGACGCGATGAGTGCGATGGGCTTTATTGTCGGCGGGGTGGGCGGCTGCATGGCCGACGACGCGGAGGACAACGAAGTCTCCCTGTCGCGAGCGTCATCCTTGTCATCGAAGGGAGGGGGAGGAGGTGGGAAGGACATCGTCGGCTGTCATCATCTTTGAGCCGCATTGGTGATGACGTTGGGGAGAGAGGGGAGCGAGGGAGAAACGATGATGATTGATGATTGTGGTAGGGAGGCGGGTCGTCATCATCAAGGGGGGGAGGAGGAGGGAGGGACGTTTTCGGTTTGTCGTCATTGTTCGTCGTTGTCGTTGAGCCACATTGGTGATGATGTGGGGGAGAGAGGGGGGCAAGGGGGACAACGACAACGAATGTGATAGGAGAGGTTGCGTCGTTGACGTTGTCGAGGGAGGGGGAGGGGGAGGGGGAGGAGAGGGAAAGGACGTTGTCGTCGTCATCGTCGAGCCCTGCGGGTGACGTTGTGGAGGAGCGAGGGGCATGGGGGGACGATGGGACGGGGGCAACGACAACGCTTTTAGGTGGGGAGGTCGCATCGTCGTCGACGTCGTTGTCATCTAGCCGAGCAGGCAAAGTACTTGGGGGAAAGGGCTGCAGATGGATGACGACGACGAGATGGCGGAAGGGAAGTCACTTGTTGTCATCATCGACAACGTCAACTCGAATCCCGCCCCTCCTCCGTACAAGGCAGTGGGGCAGGAAAGTGATGGGACTCCTGCTGCATCATTGCGTTGCTTAGGTGGCA